>MU741704.1:21252-81428 GCA_026770625.1 Nicotiana glauca
CTAAGACTTATGAGTGTGGGATCCTCTCTTAAAATGTGAGGGCACATGAGATTTGAGTTGTGAATTTAATCCCATTTTCAATTAGAAAGAAGGACCAAAGAAAGTTGATTGTGATAGAGAGGCAAATTTTGAAGCTTTAGTGTCATGACTTGATTGCTACTTTGATTTGCATTAGTGTTTGAGCACTTGTAGTATAATGGAGTTTATGTGAAGTGCTTGATAATTCATATGCCTTGGAGTAATTGTTGGTACGAATCGAAGTCATGCATTTGTTCTTAAAGTTGACTCTCTTTTTGGCTTGGCACGATATGGATGCATTGTTGGGTTAACTACTTGGGAGGAGGTTTTGTCGTTTTAATTGCTTGAGGACAAGCAGTAGTTTAAGTTTGGGGGTTTGATAAGTTAGTATTCTACCAACTTATCTTGTCTTTAAATTTATACTTTTGCTATTTTTGAGTGATAAAATTGTGTATTTAATGTCATTTACTTCTATTTTACAGGTTGTATGTGATTTAGAAGTAATGGTGAAGAAACCAAGTGAAAACAAGACAAAAAGGAGCTAAAATGGACAAAATAATCGGCCCAGTGAAACACTCTTCGCGAACGCGAAAGAGAACACGCGAACGCGACGAATCAGTTGCCAAAGCTACGCGAACGCGTAGGTTAAATGCGAATGCGATGAACCAGAAGGCAAACCTACGCGAACGCGTAGGTCAAACGCGAACGCGTAGGTCAAACGCGAACGCAATGTGGGGCAAAAGGAACCTTCGCAAACACGAAGGTATTCACGCGAACGCGATGATCAGAAATAGTTAGCCTTCGTGAACGCGAAGCTGGACTCGCGAACGCGACGAAGAAATCAGGCGTGGAGACTGGACAGTTCTGGAATTTCACATTTTCTACCCCAAATCCATTAATACCCAATTCAGCTCATTTGTAAAGGGTTCTTTGGCTTATTTTCAGTCCTCATACACTAGAGAGAACATTTTTGGAAGCTATGGGTTTTGCACACACACTTGGGTCTTGAAGACTAAAGCTTGTGGTTAAGATTTTCTTACCCATTTATGTTTATTTCTTCATTTCCTTGCTTTTTATTGATTATTTAAGTGTGTAGTATTTATTTCCAACACTTGAACCTTGTTTATGGAAATATTCATATTTAAAGTGTGGATTAAATACCTTGTTGTGCTTATGTATTGAATGATTTTTATTCTTTTATGAAGTGAGTTATTGTTACTTTAATTATTCTTGTTCTTTAATATTTATAAAGGGATTAGCTAATCCTAGGACTCGCCCATTAACTCCGAATTGATTTTGGAAAAAATAGTTTGGGGTTGGGAAAGATTAATTAACAAGACTTGAGGCGTTAACCCTTATTTTATAGATTCTACCTAGGGATAGGATTGAACTACTTGTAGCCTTCCGGGTGTGCTTAATCTTCTAATTGTGATTAGGGATAACTCAATTAGGAAGTCTTGTTAGTTTTCGGAAGAAGCTAATTAAGAATTATTATCCGTGGCTAATTAACATAAACTAGCTCATATTTGTAAAATCATAAAATACATTGGATCGTTACTTGAGTGTAATTCCCGATGCATTCATACTTGTAGCCATTGATCATTTTACTTGCTTTCTAGGTTAGTTTACATTTCCGCAATTAGATATAAAAACATTTTCCAACCAAAATTCTTAGTGTTTGGCATTGCGCAACTAGCGATAATTTTCTTACATGCCTAATCGCCTACACATTGTTCTCTGTGGGATTCGACCCCGACTCATAGTTGGGTAAATTATATTGCTGCGACCGTGTCTATTGATTTCTAGTAGTGGATTTGGAAGTCACCAGAGGTTAGTTTTGTTACTTATTGGGTACATTGGTCGGTTGTACTCATACTACATGCTGAACTTCGTGTGAAGATCCAGATATTTCTGGGCATAATGGTTGCTGATGTTAGAGTTGTTACCAGTTCAGAGATTGTCGAGGTATCTGCTTTGACGTCTGCAGTCCTTGACTCTCATCCTCTATCTTTTAGTTTTACTGATCTTTTTATGCCTTCATAGACGGTGTTTCAGACTATGTTATTGCATATATACTCATGTATTTAGTGATACCTGCTTTTTAGGGAAATATTATTTTTATTCACAACTTCAGCTGACCGAAGACATGAACCTTGATACGGAGGTATAGAGATCGAGAATTAGGGTAGTAGAGTAGGTCGTGTCGAGTTTTTATAACTTTAGTATTGGACCGCAGTCGCATTTTCTGTTGGTAATAGATTTTTATGACTACCGTTATTTTCTTTCATTGCTGATCACTTTACTATCTAGTTGTGTTATTCGGCTTTTATATGGCTTTTTGATATTGTCTCTTTTTGCTTATATTTTTATTAATGTGGTACTTATACTATCTTGAGTCGAAGGTCTATTGGGAACAACCTCTCTATCCTCACAAGATAGGGGTAAGGTCTGTGTACACACTACCCTTCTCAGACCCCACGGTGTGGGATAATACTGGGTATGTTATTGTTGTTGTTGTTGTTGTATATTATTATGCTTCCAAATTTAAAAATGCATGGTTTTATTGTGAATGTCAGCTTTCCTTTGCAATAGGAACCATCACGGCTTGTGAGACTTGGGTTATGACAGACATTTACTTTTATTCCCAGTAGAAGTTGGTATATTGTTATATCCCGCATTTCGTACGTAAAGGTTTCATCATAAGTTAATCGATGTAGACTCAGGGATTAAACTATTTATGAGTTTATAAGCATTTATGCTACTTATAACATGTGATAAGTTAAGTGCCGCGAATGTTAAAGCGTAATTGAATAAAAGAAAATGAGTTTCGTTGAAGATTATCGATTAGTGATAAAATACAGTCCGACCTATAATACCCGATATTTATGAAATAGTGTCATACAAGGTACTACATGACCAATACAAAAAAAACTGAAATTAGCTACGAACGCCGTCGCTAATCTATCGCTAAAATATTCGTTGCTAGCAGAATCTTTTGATAATCCATCGCTAAATGAGATTAGCGACGGATTTTTCTGTTTAGCTACAAATCTTGTCTGTCGCTCAATCCCTGTTTTTTTAGTAGTGGACCATGATAGTAAGGTGTAAAAGGTATGTTAACACTTAATAGTATTTTAAGTTGAGATACTTCTTAACTATGTGTGTAATTGGTTAATTATTGGATAATGGGAGATTACCTAGTTAATTAAGGAATCGTTGGGTGATTAATAGAAGAAATTGGATAAGATTAGACCCCCTCCTCCCCCCATGTGGCAGCAAGCCACCTCAAGATATATAACTCGTAAGTCATTATGGATTATGTGGCAAGATTAAGGATTAAGGGCATGTGGTTTAGCAACCTCATGGAGTGGGGAACACACCCATTAAAATATAAGGCTTCTCTAATTCGAAGGGAGGTAAATATCTTTCAACAATTCATAACAAAGACTCTAATGTATGGTGCAATTTTAGGTAACGTGATCTTCAACAATTAATTACTCTAAGGTACGATCTTCAATAATTCAAACAAAGATTTCATAGCATCTTAAGCAACGTGAGAATTTACAATTTTTAAGGGTGTATGGTGAAATCTCTCTTAACAATATCATGCGAATTTTTCCCCACTCCGATCTTGCCATCATAATTTTTATGCAATTAACGTATTTTAGAGGGATTGTCAATAGAATCGACTGAGGTATATTAAGGATATATATATTTTTTTTTGGTATGATCCATATAATACCAGTGGAACAAGCAAATGCATAGCTTTCATAAGTGACTCTATTCTTAGAAGTACTAGGGGTATCTATGTTCTTGGTTCACCATGTGACATACTATTACATCTTCTGTTCATGGGTCTGAAATATACGTAGTCGATAAAGTTTATCCGAAAGGTATATTGATCTTATTAACATTTTTTTATGCATTTTCATTCATTTATAAATGTACATATACCCGTGACCAGATGGCATTATATACGTATATATTACATGTATTTGGGATATGGGAAAAGGTTACGTCATTATATACACACCACCACCTAATCAGTTGGTATATGTTGATGATTTTGCCCACGGTGGCTGAGATTATATGATGCGATATCCTCAGAGGCTTGATTATGTTATGTACATCTATAACCATGCATGACACAATAATTATACGCACGTGTGTGACATTATAAGTGTTTCAGGATTTAGAAAGTTACTTTGACATATAGGTGAAATTCTTTATTCTATGTTTCTCTCATGTCTATTATTTACTGATTTTCATTCCTTACATACTTGGTGCTTTATTTGTACTGACATCCCTTTTTGTTGGGGACGTTGCGTTTCGTGCTTGCAGGTCCCGAAAGACAGATTGAGAGTCCTCCAAGTAGGCTATCAGCTCAGCAAAAGGTGTTGGTGCACTGCTCCGGAGTTACTTATTTGGTCAGTATGATTTTCTCAGGTATTGAATGGTATGTTGGGGCCCTGTCAACCTTATGACGTTTATGTACTCTTAGAGGCTTGTAGACATATGTCATGTATATGGATACATGTATGGACTTGTCGGCTTATGTTTTGAGTGTACAAAGGACCATGTTGGCCTTATAGGTCTATATATCAAGGTACGAGTTTCTAAATCAGGTTGGGTTGTTCTATGTCGGGTATTCATTCATGTTTAGTTTGGTTATCTCATGACGCCCTTTCTGGCCCACAAACCCATGATGATGTAATAAGAAAGATATATTACGTTGATACTCGGTAGAGTGAGGTACCGGGTGCCGAACACGGCCCATTATTTTGGGTCGTGACATATATGTAATGCTCCAATCAGTTATTTTTAGTTTTGGAATTTGATTTCTCTAGTTGAGACTCTTCGTAGGTTGGTGTGATTGATTTATGACTTTTGGGATTGACACGAACGAAGCTCTCCCCGAAGTCGTGACGGCGCCTAACACTACTTACTAGGCCGACAAACCATTTCCCAAGGACAATAAACTCAGTTAATAGAAGTTTAATAATATCAACAATGATAATATCATAAAATATTTGAGAAAAACAACAATAACTAGCTACACCCAACCCAATGATCTAGTGTCAATGAGTACATGGGCAGTATCAAATCTCAAATACAAATTACAAAGTTAATAATCAATACAAACCTGTCTGAAGGATAGAACAATGATAATACAATAAACCAAAATAACACTTTAAGATCTGCGAATGACATAACAATTGCCTCTAGTATCCATAAGATGAAACCCGTGCCAAAGTCTACTAATCACCGCGCCACGAAGTACATAGATCTACACATAAAGTGGAGAGTATAATATGAGTACAACCGACCCTATTTGCTCAATAAGTAACAGACTTAACCTCGGGTTGAATGTAGTAATGAGCTCGGAAGAAAGTTAGTGTCCAACATTAATAATCAATAACAACTCATAATATAACGAAGACATTAAAAGTAAAAAACTCAAATATATCATGTTTAGCTCGTTCACAACTACGCAAGAATTAGACATGATTTTCAAGTATAACAGTTACAGCCCAATCCTTCTCCAAAAATGTTGAAACATGAGTTTAACAAGGAAACTATGGGTTTCCCAACTTTCAACAACAGATAAGACACTTCATTTACCAGCTAGCATGAGAAAAATGCATCTCTATGCCTATATGTCAAGTCAATAACATCACGGTTGAATTCATCAAGTACACTCACTCTCGGCTCACTCATGGCGCCTTGGACAAGTGCTACTCACCATCACACACATACAGTGACACTCAATACTGTATGGGTGCCATGCACAAATGTCCCTCACCAAAGCACATATATAACTCTGTGCCCACGCTCACTATGATATTAGACTCCGCGAGGGCAGGCCCTTGCCCAAGAGCTAATCAATGATCAATGCAATCGTTGTGCCATGCAACCCTATCCAAAATATCAATCTGTTGCGGCATGCAACATGATCCAACATAACTTACAACCCGACTCTATGACCCACATCAGTCATCAATCGCTCAAGTCTCAATTGCTCACATCTCGTAGAACTCATTCCAAACAGTATCATATATAGAAGGCAACAACAAGATGTGACATGACAAACAAATAATGTACACATACTGAGAAATAACGTGCAAATGAAGAATTATGACTCGGAATATGACTCCAATTTAGGCAAACAACTTAAAATAGCAAGAATAGCTCTATCATGTCTCAGACAAATAATTACATAGCCTACATATGATTTCTAACAAGAATCATAGCTTAATTGATCATGGATATGACGAGACATGAAAGCAACCAAGTCCTGTAGTAGCCTAAAGTTTACCCATATCATGTATACCCCAGTGTACACACACATGGCCGTCACCTAGCATGTGCGTCAAGTCCAAAAGATCTTAAGAATCATAGTTCACAAGGATATTGCCCTCAAACTAAGTTTAGACATGTTAATTACCTCAAAACACATGAGTCAATACTCGAAAAAGCCATTATCGCACAAATCGACCTCCAAACGGCTCAAATCTAGTCACAAAAAACTTAATATCATCAAATAATGTTTTAGGAAATAATCCCTAATAACAATGCGATTACGAACAAATAAAAATGTTGACCTAAGTCTGTTTCCCAAATACGAAAAAGTCACAAATTCCACACCCTCATTCAAATATGAGTCCAACAATATTAGTTTTATCTAATTTTGACTCCAAATCGGGGTTCAAATCCTTAAATTTTATTTAGAAAAGGTTTTACTAAAAATACCAATTTCTTCACATAGATTTATCAATCAATCACTAAAATCAAGGTTGGAATCATGAATAATGAACAAATCTGAGTAAAAAAATACTTACCCTAATCAAAATCACGGAAATTCCCTCGAATATTTGTAATGACCCGGCTGGTTGTTTTGAGTATTATATCCATGTTCCCCTATTTATTGTTTATTCTATGTTCATTTATTGTTATGCGATTTCCGGGGTGGTTGGTTTGGTTCTAAGGATTTTCGTAATGAATTGGGTCACTTAGTCACAAGGTTGGAATCCTATGTTATAAGAGTTGACCGGATATTGACTTATATGTAAACAACTTCGTAATGGAGCTTTAATGGTTTTGATAGCTCTGTATGGTAATTTGGACTTAGGAATGTGCCTGAATACCAATTTTGAGGTTTGTAGGTAATTTTAGCTTGAATTGGTGAAAGTTGAAAAAGCTAGAGTTTGGGGAGTTATGAGTTTGACCGAGAGTTGACTTTGTTGATCCCAGGCTCGAATTGTAGTTTCGAAAGTTGGAATAGGTCTGTTGTGTCATTTATAACTTGTGTAAAAAATTTGAGGTTAATGAAAGCTGGGTTGATAGGTTTCGACATTGATTGTAGTATTTGGAAATCCATTAATTTCAATAGGCTTGAATTCGGTGAGATTCATATTTTGTTGTTGTTGTATAATATGATTTTAAGCCTTGAATAAATTCGTATGATGTTTTAATATGGGTTTATATGTTTGTATGGGGTCCCGAGGGCCTTAGGTGTGATTCAGATTGAAATCTGATGGAATTTTGGACTTGTATAAGTGCTGGTATGTTCAGTTCTGGTGTGTTCTCACCGATGGTGGTAGTGGCCGCAGATGCGGTACTGCAGGTGTGACACTTTGGTTGCAAATATGGACTAGAGTGAAAGCACGAGTCCTGCAAGAGCGGGTGAGTTTTTGTAGAAGAGAAAGCTCTTCTGCAATGAGGAATCCGCAAGTGCGGAGATTGGAAGCTTGGCCTGGATGCACAGAGTGGACAAGGGGCCACAAGAGTGGTCTCGCAGGTGCGAGATTTTGGCCATAGAAGTGGCTAGTCGGGTGTCTAGTGGTTTTTGTAGATGCAGACATGCTATTCCAAAATGGATTTTTGATGGTTCAGATAGCTCCGTATGATGATTTTGTACTTAGAAGTGTGTCAGGATTTCGATTTAGAGGTCCGTAGGTGGTTTTGTCTTGAATTGGCAAAAGTTCAAAAAGATGAAGTTTGGAGAGTTGAAGAGTTTGATCGAGAGTTGAATTTGTTGATATCGGGCTCAAATTTTTGTTCTGGAAGTTGGAATAGGTCCATTATATCATTTATGACTGGTGTGCATAATTTGAGGTTAATATGAGTTTGCTTGATGAGTTTCGGTATCAATTGTCTAATTGTGAAATCCCTTAGTTTCAATAGGCTTGAACTGGGTGTGATTCGTATTTTTAAAGTTGTATGACGTGATTTTTAGCCTCGACTAAGTGCGTATGATGTTTTAGGATGGGTTGGTATGTTTGGATGGGGTCACAGGGGCCTCGGGTGTGGTTTGCAATAAAATCAAATGGAATTTTGGACTTGTGTAAGTGCTAGTGCATTCAGTTCATGTGCGTTTGCACCTACGGTGGGAGTGCCCAGTAATGCAGTACCGCAAGTGCGACACCTTGGCCAGAGAACCGGACTGGAGTAAAGGCAAGATGGCCGGAAGAAGCGGGTGTGTTTCCGCAGAAGCGAAAGCACTTCTGCAATGAGGAGTCCGCAAGTGCAAAGATTGGATGCTTAACCAGGATACACAGATGCAGACATGAGGCCATAGGAGCGATTTCGAAGGTGTGAGATTTTGGTCGTGGAAGCAGCTTGTCAGGTATCTAGTCATGAAGACGTCCGATCGCAGAAGCAGAGGTCATGACTGCATGTGCGGTTTCGCCGGTAAAATAGATATAAATGTGGGTTATAGTTTTTTCTTCACTTTTGGACTCTGGGAGCTTGGATTGAGGAATTTGTTGAAGGGGTTTTCACCTAGATTTAAGAGGTAATATTGGATACCCATTGATTATTTCACCTATTTTTCATGAATCTAAGTTAGAATTTGGGGAATTCTGAACTATGTATTGGAGAGTACGATTTGGGATTAGAGCATTGATTTGTTGTCGAAATGGGATGATTTTGATATGGTTGGACTCGTTATTGAATGTTTTTTTTATTTTTGTGAATTTTGTTGAGTTTTGGGACATGGGCTTGGGATTTACTTTTTGACTTGGTTAAGGAACTTAGATTTATCAGATGGAATAGATTCCTATAGCTTGTATTGATTACATTAAGTTGTTTGTTTCTTGATTCGTGTATTTAAGAGGCCGATCCGCGAGGCAAGGGCTTGTTGGAGTTGTGATAGGCACCATCAATACATGTTGAGATTTGGTCATGATAAAATCACCCAAATCCGAGCTATATATCTCAAAATGTGATAAAATAACTCAAAGTCCCAAAATTGATATTTTAACGGTCTGCCCAGGCATATGCATCACACCCTCGGGACCCTCATCGTGATTACGAAGATCACAGTTCAACAAAAGACCCTACATGAAGGTGGCCCCAAGCTCGCAATCATGGTTCAATAGTTGCCAAGCCAACACAAATTTAGACCTTCCCACGCAGCAGCGAAGGCTAAACTCCTGATGCGCCCGACCATCATTCTCTTCTACGTGAATGCGACTCCCCGTATGCGAATGCGAAGGCCACTACTGCACAAGCTCCGTGAACGTTACCCCTCCATTCCGAACGTGAAGAGAAAAACTTACCTACTACAAAATATACTCCGCGATTGCAAATCTTCCACAATCGCGACGAACACAAGAACACTAGAAGACAACCGATGCATAACAAGGGAAAATGGTATGAAACCACCCCAAAACACACCCAAGGCACTCTGGACTCCATCCAATCACTCCAACAAATCACAAAATATAATACGGACCTGCTCGAGGCCTCAAATCACATAAAGTAATGTCAAAAACACTATCTAAACCACAAATCGCACCTCGATTCAAGCCTGAGGAACTAATAAATTTGCAACTTCAAAAACCCATGTCCGACCATACCAATTAAACTCAAAAAGACCTCAAATTTGAATACAAGTCTCAAATGACAGAACGTACATATTCCAACTTCCAAAATTACAATCGGAACTCAATTTCATCAATGTCAACTTTCGGTCAAACCTCTACGTTTACCTTGAAAATGGAATTAACAATTATATTTGATTGTATGGTTCTAAAAATATGTGATTTATTTCAATACTAGTTGTTATTCAAAAGATGCTAAGTGTAAGTAAAGAGAAACTAGATATGTAAACCAATGTTGTCGCAAGACTAGGCCTCGAGCCGGCTGGACAAGGGCCTCGAGCTGGCTGGAAAAGGGCTTCGAGGCCTAGTTACGACAGTTACAAATGAACAATTGATGAAAACAATGATAACGAAGGCCTTGAAGATAGCCCTTTGCGATTAATAATGGTTAATAAATGAAGAACAATTAATGAGCAATGAATGAACAAGTAATAAATCTATAGAGTAATTGTTGAACACGTTTTGGCAAGGAAAGTAGAGAATGTTCTATTGTCTTCAATACTCATTTATGTTACAAAATGATAAGGGTCCCCTTTATATAGGAGGGGGGAATCCCAACGTAGTACATGTCTCATAATGATGAGGAAATGCTATTAGTACAGTTGTATAATGACTTAGTACGGATTAGTACTATTCTTACAGACTTGGTAAGCTCTACCCACGTATCCTTGGGAGCTTTCCTGCATTTCCATGACGATCATCGATTTGTACTGCTCCGAGATTGACCACAGTTAGCCTTCGATACGTTCCCTGAAGGATGCTTGTCGGAGTCACACTTTATGTTCTACTTTGAGCTTCTCGAGGTCGGGCATGGAGTGCCACAATAGCCACAAAGTCGAACTCCCTATTTTTGATCGTATACAAATAGACCCCATGTTTCTTAGAATGAAATGATTTGAACCTCAATTTTCTCGGGACCCTCGCGATGATGTCATGCTCGTTATGGAAGCACTTGAAGTGATCGAGGTGTCCCATCGGTTCATATCCCAAAAAAATTTAACGTCCCGCCGGTCTATTTCACCAAATGCATTAATTGTGCCATCGATCCATTTCCCCAATAAGCATTAAATGCAAGTCAGCATTGGTCGGCCACTTTTGCCACCGAACTGTCACCGACTTTCTATAAATAAGGGGCTACTTGGCTGGACAAAACTACTCAGATTCCTTCTTCATCAACTTCTGGCCCTTTATTTTCTCTATCTCTTCTTCGGATCACCCACTTTTATGGTTCAAATCTATGACAGTAAGGTCACATGGTAGCAACCTTACCAGCTTTGCCAAGGCTCCTTCTCTTTTTAAAGCTTTATCCCACCAGGTGGGATTATTCTGGGTTGTTTTCGTTGTTGTTGTTGTTGTTATTGGCTCAAAACAACGAGAGAAGGGCACCGAATTCTTCCTGTATCAGAAGATATGCGGACTTTACACTACTGCTCATCTCTCTTAACTTCATACTGGTGTGGCACTTTATTCCTTTTGCTTTCCATGGAATGAGGTGGCACTATCATCTACTAACTTTTGCATCCCACATCGATACATTGTCTCAAGAAGTGGCTTCACAATAGTTTTGTTGACAAGAACCACTCTAACCAAGTTCTTCACCAAGCCACAATCTTCTCTAAGGATTGAGATGGATTCCCCAAGTAAAAGGTTCTCAAAAATGTCTCTCTTGAGGATATACCCCCGAAAGTAGATTAGGTCCTCGGGTGTGTTTTTTCTTCTTTATTTCTGTGTAAGGGCCTCTCGTGGGCTTTGTAAACATCTTTTGTTAAAATAAGTTTTCTCCATTTTTCCTTCGATTCGTGTTCAATAACATTCTGCCTTCATTTGTGAAAAATTTGAGTGTATTACTCCAACGATTAGTCTGAATACTGGACCCGGAACATAATAAATCCTTAGGTTTTAATCGACTAGTATAACGCCCGTGAAGGATTTTTGTTAATCCTTGAACTAAGATTAGATTGGTTTTATGCGAGTTCGAGACATTGGGACTCTTGAGCCGAGTTGGGTAAGAGAAAGGTCTCGAATTTGGAACATAATTAGCTCTTTTAGGCTCCATAGATAGTCCTCGGGTGAGAATTTTCTCGAACTCGGGTAGCCCATGGGCTTAATAGCCGAGTGAGTATTTTCTCGAACTAGGAATAAAGACAGCATTTAAGCTTTATAGATTGTCCATGAGGGAGAATTTTCTTGAACTCGGGTATCCCTTGGGCTTAATAGTCGAGTGAGTGCCAGGTCGAACTCGAAATAAAGATAGCCCTTAGGCTTTATAGATAGTCCCCGAGTGAGTTAGCTTGAACTCGGGTAGACCTTGGGCTTAATAGTTGAGTGAGTGTCCACTCTAACTCAACTTTAAGACTGTCCGAGGGAAATCGGCTTTGACGTATCTCCGCACAATCAGAGCACCTCGAGTTGCTCTACCGGGGCCGATAACACCGAGCAAGTAGATGCGAAATTGACCTTCGAGGAAGCTCAGCGACTCTACTATATGGTGAGTTTTGAAGTCATTATTACTCTTCTAACTTCATATTTCTTCTTTTTAACTGAACCTTCTTTCTCATAGGCCTTCGATACGCTCATGTCTGAGTTTCTTCACTGTATGGCTAAGTTGTACAAAGCCTTGAATTGGGAGAAATCTATCAGGCTTCTTTTTTATAAGAAATCAAAAGAGCAGATACATTTTCGATCGGAGTTTAACTGAAATTTGATTGTGAAGGCGACCTCGAGAAATAGGTAACCTCTATTTTGAGGGAATACATGCTTCTTATCCCATCTTCAAAAACTAACGTTTCAGTATCCCACTTGCAGAGAAAGATAGAGATGTTGTAACGCCTTCCGTGCGAAGCCAACCAGGTAAATTCAGAATGCAACAAATTGAAGGCACAAATAGATGCTCATGTTGCAGCTAAAAAGAATGCTTTGGCTAAGGCATCCTCCCTCGAGATATAACTTCGTAATGCTCGAGAAAGCAACTTGGTCTAGACGAGTAGGATTGCTAAGCTTGAAACACATATTTTGAAGATGAAGACCAAAGTTGTGGACGCTCGAGCCGAAGCCGAAGCCGAAGCAGTCTGAGCAAAGGCTGATAAGAAGGTGGCCATCTATCTGAAAGGTGTTGTTGAAGCACGTACAAAATTGAGGTGGGCTTCCGATCGAGAGAAGAGAAGCAATGAATATGTCCCGATGTAGATCCCTGAGAGAGACTCTCGAGGAGATTCACGGTAAGGGCTTCAATCTCTTGGAGGAGATAGTGTAGGCCAAGGAGGATGAGTTCGATGACAAGTTCCTCATTTCTGATGCTGAAGACAGTGAGGAGAAGGCCATGAGGGAGCTGGTCCCGAGGGAGCCAATTGAGACATAGTCCCCAAGGGGGAAAGGCTAAGTTCCCATAGGTAGACTAGGTTTTTCTTTCTTGTTCTTTGTATGGGGCTCCCTCTGCGATTGTTGTAAATGTATCTTTGTACCATTATTTATAATTAAAAAGGGGACCTATTGGTTTTCCCTTTATATAAATTTCCACTTGATTGTGTATTTTTTTACGCTTTAAGTTTTGATGCTTGTCGATAATTAGTCTGATATTTTGGACTTTAATATAGGAACCCTAAGGTTGTGCTTGATGAGTGATTGATAATTGTTGACCGTTTAGGGCTCAATCCTTGAATTAAGTTTTGACCTGGGCTCATTGATCCTTAACTTTTCAACATATTGGCCCTTAGGCTTTTTAGGTCGGTTATTTAGGCTTGCCCGTAGGCTCTTACGCATTGTCTCTTAGGCTCTTTTAGGTTGGGTTGATTTGACCTCTAATTTGGTTTTATTTTTCCCCCATTTCGGCTGAAGATTTTAAAGTTCTGATTATGACTTGGCATGTTTTGTGTTTGTTCGACTCTTCGACGGAACAAATAAGATCCTCTATTATGAGTCAATATATAACAATAATTGAGTACCTTGTGAGGTTCTCTTGAAGGCTGATTTTTGGAAGCCTTCTTGCTGAAGGCTGATTGACTCGAAGCCTTTTCATTGTTTGGAGCTAATATGATCGAAGCTCCTCTGCTTATGCCGGGGGTAGCCTGATTAACCAGTTCTTTTCGAAGTATTTTCGAGGTATTTAGAGGCTTTTCATTTTATGGAGGTAGTTGAACATCTTCGAGCTGCGATAATTCGGCTGGAGCCTTTTGATATGACCGTTGTCTTTATGTTCGGCCATAGCCTTTATTCCTCGAGTGAGATGACCTTGGCGTCTATATCGAGGATATGCCTTTTAGGGGTCTTACAAGTTCGGATATATAGACTTGGCCTTAATATCGGGTTTATGCCTTTTAAGGTCTTATAAGTTTGGGCATGCCTCGTTGAGGTCTTATAGATTTGATGTTGCCTCACTAAGAGCTTACGAGCTCGAAGTTGCCTGATCGAGGTCTTACAAATTCGAGCTTTTGATGGCTCCATGAGCTGACTATCGATGACAGTCCCCGAGTGTTCGAGAGTTTTTGGCCCTTGAGCCGTCTTATGAGAAAGTAGTGAACTTCTTCGTGGCACAAAGTGTTTTGATAAGGAAGGAAGCTTCCTCAATTACTTAATATATGCGTACATGTTTTTTTTACCTTTGGTGGCTTGATTATTCTAGATGGATATGGTTCATTTGACCGTTTGGCCCAATACAACATTCTCCTATTATGGTCCTCCAAGGCATAGTTCGATTTCTTTCGAGAGGTGACCTCCCAAGGTGATGCCCCCAATATTTGAGGTTGATCGAATAGAAGTCTTGAATACTTGATGAGTTCTCCTTAGTTAGCATATGGATGTTTCCTCGTTAAAACCCTCACCGATAAAACCAGTTTAGGATAAAACCCAATCTAAGGAAAATAGCGCAACACATACTTTAAAACCCATGATCAATGAGCCAGAGAGTGCTTTGATTACTCTTAATTGAACACCTGCAATAAGTTAGTATAAAAGATAAATAAAAATTAAGAGTGTTTTACCTTAGAAATGATAGTGTTCAAGCCTCGATAAGTTTCAATTGCTTGTTTCGAGGACGCGACACGGTCTTTTATTCACTCATTCGGGTGTAGTCGAGAATGTCAGTTGTGGTTGTGACTTGGCTGTTTGCCTATCTTTTGGCTTCTTCAATGTACAGAGCATCGATGCCGGTGCCATGTCGTGCATCGCGAACATCTCTCTTGCTGCATGCTGCTCCCCGTACACTACTTTTACTCCATTTTTTATTGGAAATTTTAGCATTTGATGAAGGGTTAATGACACTGACCTCTACTATGTATCAACGGCCTTCCAAGTAAGGCATTGTATCTCATGTCACCTTCAATGACAAGAAACTTGGTATCTTGGATTGTACCAGCAACATCGATGGGGAAGATGATCTCTCCTTTCATCGTATCACTCACCATGTTGAATCCTATTGAGAACTCAAAAGGCGGGTACGATATGGTTGAGCAGTCTGAGCTACTCGACCAGCCTCGACTTGATTATGGTGGCCGAGTTACCTGGATCCACAAGCACACATTTAATTTGAAATTTATTGAAAGGAAAAGAAATTACTTGTGCGTCATTATGAGTCTGAGACAAGGTCTCGATGTCCTCTTCACTGAATGTGAGAGTATCCTCTTGTATGTAACTCCAAGTTCGCTTTTCCCTGGTGTTAGATATTTTTGTTCGCTTGACAACGGGTTCATATGTGGTGTCGAAACCTCCAATCATCATGTGGATAACCTGATATGGTACTTCCGATTCGTTCTTATCGTTCACCTATTTTTCCCAAAATTGGTTTTAGCTCGGTCGCTGAAGAACTCTCGAAGGTGCCCTTTGTTGATTAGTCGGGCTACCTTTTCTCAAAGATGTCTGCAATACTTGGTCCTATGACCGTGAGTGGCATGATATTTGCATACCAAGTTGGGGTTCCTCTGTGAAGGATCGGACAATATGGGTTTTGGCCACCTGGTATCTTTGATTTTACCTATGGTTTATACGATGTCCGAGACATCAACATTGAAGTTGTACTCAGGTAGCCGGAATGCCTCTACCAGCCCAGTGTGCCTATCAAACTCGGCTTTACTCATGAGTCCCTAAAAACTCTAACCTCGAGCTTTCCTTTGATCGCCTCGAGGTGTATTACACCCCGGGGCATTTCTTCGATCTTCTACAAATGGCTGGTATCTTTCCTTGTTTGGTCTCGGCTCTCTTTGTGTAAACCTTTGTTACTTTGTTAAGAACTTGCTAGGATATACTAAGCCCGAGGGGGCTCCTAATTGGTAATCTTCAACCCCGATCTTCAATTGATACCTGTTATGCATATTCACCCAGGTCACGACAGGATATTTGATCAAATTTTTTTTAGCTGCTTCGAAGCTACTGAGCTACATTCGTTCAAGCGCTGATTGAAGGCATGTACTGCTCAGTCATCGTAGACTTGTGGTAATACATTCGCTCCATCTGAAAGAGAGATATGAATTCCCTTAGCATCTCGTTTTCTCTCTATTTGATCTTGAAGACATTAGACTTCTAGGTGGAAACCTTGATGGTACCAGCATGAGCTCTCACGAAAGTGTCTGCCAACATAGCAAATCAATCTATTGAATTCGAGGGTAGGTTATGATACCATATCATAGCCCGCTTTGACAGTGTTTCTCAAAATTTCTTCAACAAGACGGACTCAATTTTGTCATCCTTTAAATCATTCACTTTTATAGCACAAGTATAGGTGGTAATGTGCACATTGGGGTTCGTGGTCCAGTTATACTTCAAGAAATCGAGCATTCTAAATTTCTTTGGGATGGACATCGTAGCCGCACTTGATAGGAATGGTTTCTGTACGAACTTCTTTGAATCTTCACCCTTCAGAGGATCAGATCGACCCTCTAGTTATAAGTCTCCATCTTTTTATCGTTAGCCACTATGTTCTTTTCTCCTTATTCAATACTTTTGATGGGGTCTTCGTGCATCTTCATAATAGCGGGATCTGCTGCTGACCCGTTATTACTCGATTTCTCTGGTAACTGCTTGACCCGAGGAGCCATTTCCGATGCTGCTGTGCTTAGAGTTTTTTGGTGACTCTATAGGTGAGCAATAGCCAATTGTTGTGATTGCAACATCTCAAAAAGGATTTTAAGGCTAACTTCTCTTTCCTCTAGAGCTGGAGTCCCCTGTGCTTTATGTTGGTTTCCCCTATGCACACTTTCGTAGGTATGAGAGTATACATCGACATGCACAACATTGGGTGAGCCCATGTCGCTGGATATATGCAAACCAATATTGTCGCAAGAATGGTGCTCGAACGGGCTGGAACGGTGGCTTTGATGCCTAGTTATGGCACTTAGCACTGAACAATTAATGAAGAAACAATGCTAATGAAGTCCTCGAAAATAGACCTTTGCGGTTAATACTGGGCAATAAATGAAGAACAACAAATGAGCAAGGAATGAAGAAGCAATAAATCTGTGGAGTAATTGTTAAACACGTAGGCAAGGAAACTAGAGAATGTTCTATTTTCTTCAATATTCATGTGTGTTACAAAATCACAAGGGTCCCCTTTATATAGGAGGGGAGGGGATCCCAACATAGTACATGTCTAATAATGAAGAGAAAATGCTATTGGTACAACTGTATGATTGCTCAGTACCGATTTGTACTATTCTTACAGATTTGGTAAGCTCTACCCACGTATCTTGGGAGCTTTCCTGCCTTTCCACGACGATCATCGATTTATACTACTCCGAGATTGACCACAGTGAGCCTTCGATAAGTTTCTTCAAGGATGCACCTTGGGGTCACACTTAATGTTCTGCTTCGAGCTTTTCGAGGTCGTGCGTAGAGTGCCACAGTAGCCCCAAAGTCAAACTCCCCGATTTTGGCCGTATACACTATAAACCTTCCAAACCTTTATCTTTCCAAGTTTTGCAAAAAAATACAAAATCAACCTACGGACCTCAAAATCCAAATCTTGACATACGCGTAAGTTAAAATTCACCATATGGACCTACTAGAACCATCAAAATACAATTTTGGAGTCCTCTGCATTGAAGTTAAACTCTGATCAACTCTTATAACTCATGCTTCCAACCTTGGTACTAAGTATCCCATACACTCCAAAATATTCTTAAACACAAACCAACCATTCCTGCAAGTTATATAACAACAATTACACATATGTAAATCATGAAACATGGGAAACATGACTAAAATACTCAAAACAACCAATAAGGTCAATGTAGGGTGGTTGATTCAGTTTTCAAAAAATTCTGATCTGATTTGGAGCAATTAGTTCCTAAGTTGAGGCTTAAGGTTCGGAGAGTTGATTAGCATCAACATTATTGGTAAGTGATCTTGGATTAGTATTTCAAAGATTCCAATAGCTCAAGTGATAATTTTAGACTTGTTCGTATGTTTAGTTCGGGCCTCGGGTGGCCCGGAGTTTATTCGGCCCTTCGAGTCAAAAGTTGGAATGCTGAAATTAAGAGCTTTGAGATTATTTATATGATGCAAGATTCTTGTATTTGGTATTTTTTAAAATATTTCGAGCATTTAAACAAGCTCATATATAGTATACAGACCTGTTAGGATACGCAGACAAGATCCGGGGCCCGGGTGAGTTTTGAGGTAATTTCACATGATTTTGAACTAAATTGTATTGAGGATTATTGATGCACCACACTACGTCGCAATCATAGAGTTGTGTCTCGCGATCGTAGAAAGGAGATTTTGGGTCTAGCTCTAAGGTACCTCACGGCTGTGTAAAGGGGGATCACGAATTGCATTGAGATGGTTGATGGTGCTTCATAGCCATAAAAGGTTCCATCACGATCATGTAGAAGGTCTTGGTTGGGGGAGCTGACTCTATGCTTTTCCTTCGCTTGGAGTAGGAGTCTGATCACGTAAGATTATTTGGGTGTGTTTTGCAATCGCGTGTAGTAGGGTCACAATCGCGTACGGTCGTTCGGGTGTGCTTTGAAATAGTATGGGTGGAGTCATAATCGTGATTAAGGACTTTTGGCAGATGGCTTGTACTTCGTTATCATGTGAACGGGCAGTCGCGTTCGCGATGGGTATTTTACTAGCAGGGGTAATTAATGCTAAATTTTGGGATTTAGCTTATTTTCATCTTGCAACGGGAAGACAATATTTTCACTTCAATCTTGAGGGTAAATAATTCTTTCTTGATTTTAATGATATATCATGATTACCCATGACTTGCTACACCTAAAATAAGGAATTTAAGAGTGATATTTGGAGATTTTATCTACTATTTAAGAGAGTGTATTTTGGAATTTTGAACATCGATTTGAACTCAAATTCTAAAATTAATGTGGGTTATGAGTCAACGGGATTTGGCCTTAGACTCGAGTTTTGATTATATAGGCTCGGTTGACTTTTTATCTACTTTTGATATTTATTTAAAGATTGAAGCTTTATTATTTTGAATTAGTTTCTATGACTTTATTTGACCATATTAAGTGTTATTTGTACAGATGTGGAATGTTTAGAGGAGAATTTCAAAGGAAAAGTGATTTGAGGGTTAAAGCGGTTTTGGAAGGACGTAAGAATCTTATCTAATATTGTGAAGATAGAAGTTTCAACAAATTATACTTATGTGCAAATGCTAATTGATTCAAGAATAACATATATGCGAGGTGATAAGTGTATATACGTACCCTAAGGATAAGGTATGTTTGGATAGCTTTAGGCATCTTTATGTCTTGTTTCATTGTGTGTTCCTTTTGACTTATATTATATTTAATTCTATGACTATGTGATTTTATTTATTCATGATAGAAATCATGTTTTAGCTATTATCTTATTTGGGCATCAGAGGTAATTCTTGAGATTTGTTGATATATTTGTTTCACCGCATTCATACTTCATATCATGATCCCATACGCATCTTTAGTTAGTTTATCCTTGTGCTCATTATTGGTTATTTTTTGAACATATGCATACATCCATACATCCATAGATATGGAGATATTGATACGGATTGATTGATTATGGAACATTTGGAAATTTGAGCGTATTGATATTGTTATGGCATGATAGTTTATACTGTATGGTTCATTTGGTTATTGTGATATTAATATATTATGGCACAATAAAATTTTGTATGTCGCTTGGAAATATATGTGTCCCTCCAAAGTTTGGTAATTACCAATCTTGTATTAGGCCCTATGTGTGCACATCATGTTGAGCATGTGAGACATGCTGGATCATCTAGAAGAATTCGTATAAGCTCTTCTTGGCGCATGCCATATTTATATGTGGAATAGCGATTGAATTCTGTTCCGGCTATCTTGTTTGAGAACCATGCTTATCTATTTCTGATCTTTTGCACTTCATTGTTACACCTGTTGTTCTTGATTGTTTCGTATTATTTTATATTATTATGAACTGTTCAGGTTAAGAAGGTGAATACAACAGATTTTTTTATATTTAGACTTGATCCTTACTGAGTAAATATTAGTTTGTACTCATACTACACTTCTGCATATTTTGTACAGATTTTGGCTTTTGCATTGACACTAGTTTATCTTAGAAGGATGCTAGTAACCGACTCTAGAGACTCGAGGCAGTGCTTCTTGGTGACCATTAAAGTCACCTTATACCCCTTTATATTACTATATATCTTATTTTAGAGAATGCTCTTGTATTTTATGAGGCTCAATTACATTTCATCTTAGTATTTTATGAATTTCACACAATCGAGTTTTGGGAGGTTTTGTTAGATTTTTCGCATTTGGTATTTTTGAGTTGAGACATACTTTTGCTTTATCAATGTTATCTCATAAGATTATCCTTTATTGTCTTGTTTTGATCGGTTACTATAATTGGCTTACCTAGATAATTGGGGTTAGGTGCCATCACGACCATTGGTGAAATTTTGGATCGTGATAGAGTTGTTTTCAGAGCTCTAGGTTTATAGGTTCGACGGGCCATGAGCTTGTCTACTAGATTCTTGTGGATATGTATCGAGATGTCTATGCTCATATGTGAGAGATTGTGGGAAATTTAGGAAAATTTACTTTCTTATTTCATTATTGTACGCCTTTATTTCATCCTAAAGGTTGAATATTTACTCTATTATTCTCTCACATATGGTGAATACACGTGCGTTAGAAGCGTCAGACCGGGAGCCAGTGCCCTATGTTTCAGCCGCTAATCGAGGTAAAGGCTGGGGTAAAGTTAGGGATAGAGCCCAGATCAAGGCTTGTGCAACAACACCTAGAGAAGGAGAAACTACAACTACTAGTGCTCGTGCTAGACCAGCCTCAAAAGAGCCACTTACAGCTCTAGATATGGATTATGTTCCACATTAGGTAGTTTAATTGGGACTATTTCAGGTTGCCAAATGTTTCATTTCTATCCTAGTGTTTCAAGACACTATTGTTTGGACTCCGACTTACTTCAACGGTTGGCTACAGGCTGAAATGATTCATATGGTCCCATCTACTTCTTAGTTTTGAGGGGGAGCATAGATCTACTCACACTCAAGAGTCGGTCGGCCACTACTAAGTTTCAAACTCTTGGAGTTCCAATTATTCCACTGATTTGCGTAGTTCAGCCTATTGCTTTTGTTAGGTCGGAGATTGACTTTACTATATCAATTGATGAGCTAAAGAGGATGGGTTGTTCCAGAAGTTAGATCCTCTACAGTTTGATGGTGATCCCATAACTAATGCTCAAAATTTTTTTGATAGGTGTCATAAGATTTTATTTAATGTGGGTCTCATTTCATCCAATGGAGTTTTTTTACCACTTTTCAGTTGAGAGGGCTAACTAAGAGGTAGTAGCAGACTTACGAGAAGATTAGACCCACATCATCTTTTTCTCTCGGTTGGACTCAATTTTCTACTCTCTTTCTGGAGAAATTCGTTTCACTCCCTAGGAGAGATGAAATGCATAATCAATTTAAGCACTTGTTGTAGAATGGTATGTTAGACACTTAGTATGACATAAGGTTTGAGGACTTGTCTTATTATGCAGCTTTCTTAATTCTAACTGAGTCTAGCAAGGTGAAAAGGCTCATTGAGGGATTATTTTTTGAATTAAGCTCATTATGTCTTGAGACAAAGAGGATGGGACTATTTTCTAATAGGTAATGGAGATAGCATAGAGGATTGAGCACATCCGTGATCAGGGGAGAGATGCAGTGAATGGTAAGAGGACTCGTCAATTGGGAGGATTTAGTAGTGCCTTTCTTTGAGGCGAGAGTTATTTTGGTAGAGGCTACTCTAGTAGGCTAGTTTACTTAGCATTTTAGACTTCTCATGGTCCTCCAGTCAATTACGGTCCCTATAGTATTCATTCGGGGAAAGCATCCTATGGTGCATCTCCAACTTATGATTCGTCCAATGGTTATTCTGGTCATCAAGGGACTTGGTCCCAGTAGCGGTACCAATTGAGAGGTTGCTTTAGTTATAGAGATTCTAGGAATCTTTGGAGAGAGTGTCTTAGACTTCGGAGTGGTGTATCTCAATAGAGTACTCAAGCAATGACTCTAGCCGCAACTGCTACACCACCTACTGAGCCACCTAGAGATGGAGGTCAATCTATTAGATGACTGGAGAGGAAAAGGCTAATAGAGACCAGGCTCGTTGTTACACTTTTTCAGGTAAATCTGAGGCAGTGGCACCAGATGTTATCATTACATGTATTGTTTTAGTCTGTCATAAAGATGCTTCAGTATTGTTTGATGCAGATTCTACTTATTCTTATATATCATATTACTTTACATTGTATTTGGGTATGTCTCATCATTCTTTATATATCTATATTTATATGTCGATGCCTATTGGATATTCAACTATTGTGGATTGGGTTTATTGGTCTTGTGTGATTACTATTAATGGCTAAAATATGATGATTGATCTCTTGTTGTTGGTCATGGTGGACTTTGAGGTAATTTGTGGCATGGATTAATTATCTCGATATCATGCTATCTTGGGTTCTCACACCAAGATAATGACTTTAGCTATTATAGAAATGCCTAAATTATGGTGGAGAAGGCCAATTGTCATTCTACAAATAGGGTGATTTCATTTAAGGCACATCACATGATTAAGAAATGAAGTCTATCATATTTAGCTTTTATTCTAGAATCTAGTATAGAGACCCCCCTTATGAATTCGGTACCTGTTATGAGAGAATTCCTATAGGTGTTCCCTACATACTTATCGCGTGTGATACCATATAGAGATATTGGTTTTGGTAACTTGGTTCCGACACTCAGTCATATCTATTCCATAATACTGCATGGCTCCAACTGAATTAAAAGAGTTGAAGAATCAATTGTAAGATTTACTTGGAAAGAGGTTCATTAGACCTTGTGCTTTTCCTTGGGGTGCACCAATGTTGTTTATAAAGAAGAAGGATAGTACTATAAGGATGTACATTGCTTATATGCAGTTGAACAAAGTTACTACTACGAATAAGTATCCATTACATCGTATTATTGTGTCATGTGAGGTTTATACTAATCATCACGACCCTCAACACTTGCTCAAGTAGAAGGATTTGAATTAAAGGCAGCGGGGGTGACTTGAGTTGCTTCAGGATTATGATATCACTATTTTGTACCATTGGAGTAAGAAAAATATGATAATAGATGCCTTGAGTTGAAAGGGAGAGAGTATGGGTAGTTTGGTATTCATTCTAACTGAGGAGAGGCGTTTGGTTATTGATGTTCAAGACTTAGTCAAATAGGTTTGTGAGATTGAATATATCTGAGCATAGTAGAGTTCTTGCTTGTGTCGTTGTGCAATCGTCCTTTCTTGAGCGCGTAAAGCTTGCCAGTATGATGATCCTCATTTTGTATTGCTTAATTACATAGTACAGAGAATTGGTTCTAAGCAGGAAATTTTTGTATATAATGGTGTTGTGAGACTTTATGGTTGACTTTGTGCTCCTAATATTGATGTTTGAGGAGTTTGATACATTATGAGGCTCATAGTTTGTGATGTTCTATTCATCCAGGTACTATAGAGATGTATCATGACTTTAGGAAACACTATTGGTGGCACAGGATGAAGAAGGACTTTGTTGGACATGTTTTGAAATGTTTGAATTGCAGTAAATTAAGTATAAACATCAGAAACCAGGTGGTTTGACTCAGAAGATGGTTATACCAGGATGGAAGAGTGTATCACTATGGACTTTGTGGTAAAGTTACCATATACTAAAGAAGTTTGATACTATTTGGGTCATTATGGTGCACTTTATACCACTATTGACTACTTATACTTCAGAGACGTTGGCTTAGATTTACAACAAGGAGGTGCTTCATTTGTATGTATTACCTACTGTTATCATTTTAGACTATGGAACAAAGCTCACATCTCACTTTTGCAAAGTACTATGATGACAGTTGGGTAATAGGTCGGGCTTAGCATAGCATTTCACTCACAGGTAGGTGGCTAGTCTGAGCGGATTATCCTAACTCTTGAAGGCATGTTGAGATCTTATGTGATAAACTTTAGAGGTCATTGGGATCAGTTCTTACCTTTGGAAGATTTTACTTATAATAACTTTTATCTTCCAAAATTTAGATGGATCTATATGAGTCTTTGTATGGTAGATAGTGTGGTTCTCATGTTGGATGGTCTGAGTTTGATGAGGCTAGGTTGTTGGGAATAAATTTGGTATATAATATTTTGAGGAAGGTATAATTGATTCAAGAACAACTTCGGACAGCTTAGAGTAGGCAAAAGATTATGAAAACAAGAAAATTATGATGTGGCATTATGGAGGGTAAGAAAGTACTTTTAAAAGTTTCACACAAGAAGAGTGTGATGAGGCTTGTATAGAAAGGAAAGTAGAGCTAGAGGTTTATTGGACCATTTGTGGTATGAGAAAGAGTTGGTTAGGTTACCTACATGCTTGGTTTGCCTCCTAGCCTATCGAGATATATCCAATATTTTATATTTCTATACTTTGAAGATATAATGAAGGTAAGTCATATGTTTTGGGCATCAGCATAGTGTTGATAAAGAGCCAATAGCTATTTTGGACAAGTAGGT
The DNA here is from genome assembly GCA_026770625.1 of Nicotiana glauca. Classification (NCBI taxonomy): domain Eukaryota; kingdom Viridiplantae; phylum Streptophyta; class Magnoliopsida; order Solanales; family Solanaceae; genus Nicotiana; species Nicotiana glauca. The sequence continues at coordinate 46,166 of MU741704.1, forward strand.
TCGAATGTTAAGGTTAAAGGAGATCATTTCGCGAAAGAATCTTTGGAAAGGACAACCAAATAAGGAAGATACTTTGGAGACCGAGTCAAAGATGAAAAGTAGATATCCACACCTTTTCGGCAGTTTAGGTACATCTCTAAACTCGTTTGAGAATGAATATTTATTTACTATGTGGAGAATGTAATGACCCACCCGATTGTTTTGAGTTTTTGCATTGCAGTCCCCTATTGAGAATCCCCTTAGGTTGATATAGTAATTTATCACTTGTAGGGATGGGTGGTTTGCTTTCTGAGAGGTTAGAGAATGATTTAGAACTCTTAGTTCCTAAGTTGAGCCTTAAGGTTAGAAGAGTTGACTAAAATTAATAGTATGCCTAAATGATCCCGGATTGATATTTTGAAAGTATTAATAGATTCATATAATAAGTTTGACTTGGACGTATGCTCATTTCGGGTCTCGGTTGGCTCCGGTTGATTTGGAGCTTGTACGCGGTAAAAATTAGAAGACTTGATTTTCGCTATCAAGACGATATTGGAAGCCTTCCTCGAGACCCGAGGATGGAAGGCCACAATCGAGTTCTCGGCCTCAGTGCTCATCGAGGTCCGACTCAAAGGAAGCAGGGCCCGAGGTCAGGGTGAGAGGAGATGTCTCCAAAGCACATGGCTACATCTAACAGGGCCGGTCTATTTGTAACCTACTGAGATGACATGCGATAGGCCGTCCCATCTTTCAACTCCTGTAAATAATATATGCATACTTTTACCAAGTCCCCTCGCTTATATAAGGGAGACTCACCCCACCTTGTATGGGACTGATATTGCTCCACTTCTCCAATAAGCTATAATATCTCTCTCTATCTCTTTCTTCTAAGTTATCGGTGTTCTTCGACCCCGAGGTCGCTCTAGCATTTTATTTTTCTTCGTTTATTCTTCGTCATTTAGTTCTAGATTGACGGAATAGAGCCTTGTATACACATACTTATCTGTTATCCCCTTCTTGACTGTCATCGATAAGATTACCCTCGACAAGTCCAAAGTAGGCTCGAGGGCTGGCCCCTAGGTATGTACTGGCTTGTTCTAAGCCCGGGAACGTCCCCTTACTAGTTCGATTGTTATTTTGTCTTGCTTGATCTTTACTGTTTTACTCCATGTTTAGCATTTATCACCCTTATAAACTATCTCGGAAATAAATCACGTAGTTTTAGAATCCCATTTATAAATTTAATTGATGTTACCATTTTCATGGTAAATAGTTTGGCGCCCACCGTGGGGCTAAAAATAATAGTGATTATTTTCATGCTAGTTTCATCACTTAAACGCACGATATCTCTCACACTTTTTCTTGCCAAGACCTTTTGATTTAAGGTTAATGGTCATATCGATAAGGGAAATTGAGGAAGATTACCCCATAAACCGTAAGGAAAACAATGTGGTCATCCTAAGGGCTGGCGCGACACTAAAAGACCCCGATAACGCATCTAGATTGGTCCGAGCGGATATGGATTCGTACGCTGCACAGTGGGGAACAACATTTGGCCATCTCTCAGCTACAGAGTTGCCAGGAGACTCTCTGCGTGGCAGCATCCAAAATATCTCCTCGCTCCGAGCTAGTGCCTGAAGTGTCGAGCGACGACGAACAAACAACTTATCCTGTAACAGTGAGGATGCTGGAAGATATTATCGTGGAGATCGACTCACGCTCGCGGAGACTCCTACAACAACCGTCTCCAGGAAATAGCCCCCCAGTACCCATTTCGAAAAAGTCAAAAGCAACGAAATTCCTTAGGAGTAACAGGACCCCAAGTCCTCATAGGTACATTACCACTTACGCACGCCCATACAAGAACGACGACCTCCGAAATGGAGAACTCGGGCCCATCTGATGAGGAGAGTTGAAGAAAATCCCCCGAAAGAGACCACAACGTGGCATCATTGTTCGATATCTAATCTCGGGGACCCGCTAACCGTACTAACACGATCCATGGAAGCAAACGCCAACGCTATCAAAATAATGACAAAAGGGCCCAATGCACCGAAGGTCGAGAGAAGAAGAAGAAATAAAATATCACTGGAAGTTGCGCCCCGCTATCCGAAAAGATAAACAAGACCAATCCCGATGCTGAATAGTCGGGTGGCACGGCCCTACGCCCAAAACCCAAATAGAGCATACCCGGAAGCTCTGTAGCAATTCGAGCAAAGCTAAGTCGAATATTGGGTAGAGGCTTGGTCATAAACCAACAACCAACACCAGACCCAATTTAGAGCCACGGGTAACCCTCGAGAAACTCTTACTGGATCGGCATATCCAGGCAGATCCCTAATAGAGAAGCCGATATTTAACAAATGGAGCCATCATCCACATGGTGTGAACGGAAGAAACGATCTGTGGTACAGTGCATCTCACAACAACAAGGCGGTAGCCTGAAGATGACACCTTTGAGGAACCCCCAATCGTACCAGATTCAACAAGACGCAACCGGCAAGGAAGCCTCACTTGATAGAGCTCGACTTCAACGTTGCATTTCCAATTATAGTGGTCACCATAAGTAAAGACGGGAACTCCGGGTGGATCGGGTCTATTCAGCCAAAACCCCTCCAAGGAAACCTTGGCCCACCATGAGAGTCACAAAATGCTCGGAGTTACAGACCCAAGAGAGCAACAACTACGCCATCCAACAAAGGTTACCACAAAGCATCGCCAAGAAAACGAACCCGGATCCAATCCCAGGGACAAGGGGAAATCGAACAAAGCAGAGCCGGCAAGCTGCGGCACATCGCCACAATCGTTAAAGGATGGAGACACCCAACTAAGATCCATAGAATGTAGAATGCAAGTGCCTATCACTAGGAAGGGATGACTCAGGTAATACTCCCCAAGGGCACACTCTCGCTCGAGGAAAAAGATGCCGAGACTCCACCTCAGCATCACATTAACGTATTGGTAATCCCTTCTTTCGTTCGAATTGATTTCTAATAAAACTTACGTTTGTTATTACAAGTGTATCAGCAAAAGTCATACCGATGATGTCGGGACAAAGCCAATAGGACAACCCGGAACAACGTCATTCTCGGGCCTGATCGCAGATATGTCCCTAGTGGTGACTACCGCAATAACCAAATTGCCCCCCCTACGTGACCCACCCAAGTTCGGTCTAACACGTCGAGTAACGCAGGGTGCAGACTCTTTGAACAGACAACGATGAATACATCACCCGGGAGGCAATTTCAGCCCTACTCCTCCAAGGGTGTGAAACTCCATGACAGACATGCAACCAAAGCATCCGGCTATAAGCGACAGAAGGAGATTCCTTGCCTTACGCCTATGACCGGTGTTATCCTCAAATGAGGTCAAAGGGTAAGAGCACTTGCATCTTCGGCCCGGCCTGTACGGATGAGGAATACGATTGTCGAGGGGCATACTCCCAGGAACGCATCATCCTTTTATCATCTCATTTTTCCCTTGTTGTTGCTAATCTGTACGTAGGTAGGCAGCCAAGAGATTCAGTAGTTCTGGATCGTGCTCTGGGATTCGCGACCGCCATAAGGCCACCGGGAATTCTTTCTATAATCGAGTTTTTGTCGGGAAGAGAGTTCCGCCAACAAGATTATTAGCAGAACTGCATGTTCCCAGGGAAGGGTCCCGACAAGTCCACGATATCTCTCTCTATTTTCCAATATGGAATCATAAAAGCACATTGGATAATCAGGAGAGTAACACCCATGTAGACCAGACTCACAGTAACAGAAACAACATATATTTACAACTTATATTTTGATCAAGCAATCAAGAATATTTACCAAGCATTCGATGCCTGGAAGAAAAAAACCTCTACATCAAATACGTCCCAAAATGCTCGAGAGTCTGGTATTATTTCTGAGATGTTGCCCGAGGGGCAGAGTTGTTGATACTGTGCCTGAGGGGCAAATTTCTATTTGTTTACTTTATCATAACTGTCTGTCAATTACTTGTTTATTTGTTGACAAAGGATTTTTACTTAACTCTTCACTGATTCACTGCTTTTAAATGATTTTATTGCTTAATTATAGAATGCCTTGTGCCTTACGTGTTTTCTTACATTCAGTCGTTATTTATATTTGTTACTCACTAAGTTGTAGTACTCACTTTACTCCCTACACCCTGTGTGCAGATTCAGGCACATCTGGTCCCGTTACCGAGTGTTGATTCTTCCAGATTCAGGCGGGCTTTCGGAGATTACAAGGTAGCTGTAGACGTCCGCAGCCCCGTGTCTCTACTCGTTTATCGTTTATATTTCCTTTCATACATTTTACTAGTTATGGATTTAGCATAATTTTATTATGACTTATAGATGCTCATGACTAGTGACACCCCCGGTTAGCATTGTGTATGGGTGTTCTACCTCGTATTTATGTTATTATTGGCTGAATTTATTCTTATCATATTTCAACTATTTTTAAATTCTTATCTCTTAATAATTGGAAAATGGAAAGTGTCGGATGGCCTTATCTTCATGAAAGGCGCAATCTGGACCGGGTTCGGGGTTAGGGTCGTGACAGGGACTGGGTGTATGTCACGCCCCAACCTCGGGAGGCGCAACTGGCACTCGATCGAGTGAACCCAACCAAGCAAGCCTCATTACACACTTCCTATCCAAATAATCACGAACAAGGTAACCATTTTTCCTTTTTATTTAGGCAAGTAAAGGTAGTACATTCAACAGTAATAGTTCGTTCTATATTATAAACTCAAACCGTAGTTAAAAGTCAGTTTCCGAAATTCCCATAAAGTTACATTTTATAGATAACATGAGTTTAGAATTACAACATAGTTCATGGACCCCTCAAAACCCATACATAACCCACATATATGTCTATGAAGCCTCTAAGGATGTAAAAAGACAAGCATGACAGTGCCGGCAATAAGGCCACGACTATACCTCAGAAGTAGGAGTCTACAACAAAAGGTGTAATCTAACCCCTTGAAGGAGAAAGGGGCTCACCAAGACTTCGGGAAGAAGGTAATCCACTTCATGCGATCAACACTATCCGCAATGGAGCCACCTACATTTATTTGAACAAATGTAGTGCCCCCGGCAAAAGGGATGTTAGTACTATGGAATAGTACTAGTATGTATAACTAAATTCCATCTAGTCAGAAAGAAATTCCATACGAGAATAAAGCAATCATAAGTACAACTCAAATGGGGACTTTAAATGGCCACACATTTACAAATAAAGGAGGCATACAATTTTCACATTGTGTTTCCATAGCTTTCTACTTTTGGGCATCTTATATTGTTCATCATTGTTCACATTACCAACGCTAACTTGAGCAAAGTCCGATCTCGACCCGATTGGCTAGGTTGCCTCATCTGAGACGTTCACTTCAATCACAAATTCGTTACCACCATGTGCGTAGCATGGAATCCGATCTTGGCCCGATCGGCTAGGCCGCCCTACCGAGGCATTTCCCTTTCCCATCAATCATCTCATTTTGATATTTGTTTCTCCATAACTCATTTCATAGGCAGTTTGGGCCACAACTGTCACATCATACATTCGGCACTAGGCCACATCTCACATCATCCCCAATTTTAATGCTAAGGTTGTAGTTTAGGAAAAAGAGTGTACACAAGAGTAATTTAAATTGCAAGCATAGATAAAATTTCACATAAATGGAATAACATATGCAATTTCGATTTCAATTTAAGGTCTAGTCATTTCAATTCATTATCCATAGTCCTTAAACCTTTCTTTAAGTTATCAAGAATAGCATGTTAATCATATTGAGATATACTATCCACGCATATGGGATTGCAGCACCAACTCAAGTGCAACAATTCAATTTTGATCTTACTGTATTCACACAGCTACCAATACAGCTCAATTTCTAAAAGACGGAGTTTTAGCCATATATACCTCAATAAAGCCTTCCCCTAATTCTTATAAAATTTTTGGGACCCTTAGCACTTCAATCTATTGTATAAGAACTACAATTAAACCAAAAATTAGTGATGAGGTTAGGGTCCTAGCTCGTTTGAGCTTATCATCAAACATCAAAGGTGCATTGTGATCTTAGGCCCCTTTAGAAAGGAATTTCTTTAATATTATACCCCTAATTGCTGTCTCTTTAGCTCTCACCCTCCCCCTACCCCATTATCCCTTGTGCATGCAAGATTACTAAACTTATACCCATGTACCCACTTGCTAATTACTTATTTTAACAGAAATATTTGAAATTATTGACGAGGGTACAGTTCTTACCAATTAGGATGAAGACCTAGTAGACTCAATTAACAATCTTCAAGAATTAGGGCAAGGATATAGAGAGAGCTTGATGAAGATCACTCCTTCTCACTCTAGAACTCCCTATCTCTCTCTCTCTCTCTCTCTCTCTCTCTCTCTCTCTCTCTCTGTATGTCATGTAAAATAACATAAAATGGTCTATTGGGGTGTTTTTAATGGGGTGGGGTCGGGTTTTAAAAATTAGAAAATAGGAGCCCCGAGTCAGGTATGCGATCGCATTTGCGATCGCGAAGTCGACATGCGGTCCACAGAATAGATCGCAAAATACTCTACAAAAATTGGACACACTGACTGGGTTTGCGGCATAAATGCGGTCCGAATTCACGTTCTGAGATTGCAAAATGCACCACAGAAACGCCTTTCAAAAAATACCAAAGAAATTATGCGACGACTATGCGGTCCGCATTTTGGTTATGCGATCTCATAATTGACCGCATAGTTGACTTCAAATTTTTCCAACATGCTGACTCACTCTATGGCAGAAATGCAGTCCGTATACTTGATATGTGACCGCATTATCGAATGCAAAAATTCACTTTTTTTGGAAAACATATTTTTTTGACTTTTTAATGCATAACTTAGTCCAGAAGGGTCCGAACCGCAGCGAGGAAGCTCGCCCAAAGAATTCTACACATCTTTAACGCATATCCCTAATTTGGCTCTACGAGCATTTGAGTTTATAGTAAAAATCTTTCACGGGCCTCACATTCTCTCCCACTTAGGATGATTCGTCCTCGAATGAGGGTCAAGGTTCACTCACTAGCAGTTTCTCATGAACTCCTAGTTTCTCACAATCATTGGATATTTCCATGGCTCCGAATTTGGCTAACTCCCTAAATTTCGGAAAATTTTGCCAGAGTTTCCTTTGTATTTAGGCCTATCAAACGTATCCTAATAGCATAAACATATTCCATAGACATAATATAACTTGTTCCACATTAACCATGGCCGCATAGGCAACACATATAACTAAGATGGAACAGTTTTTCGTAGATTAAATCAAAAGGTAAGAGTTCATAGGAATCAAATGCATGAAAGCTATTACATGACAATTCAAACAATTGTGGGTACTTCTTTTTCATTTTATCCTCAGCTTCCCAAGGGGCTTTCTCAACTTGTTGGTTCCGCCATAATACTTTCACAGATGTAATTTCCTTATTTCTCAATTTTTGAACTTGACTATCAAGAATGGCAACTAGAACTTCTTCATATGACAGCTCTTCATTAACCTCAATCGTTTCAACTGGCACAATAGTGGATGGGTCTCCCACTACCTTCCTCAATATAGACATATGAAAGACCGGGTGTATCAATGACATCTCGAGTGGCAGCACAAGCTTGTATGGCACCTGACCAATCCTCTGAATAATTCGGTATGGTTCGACATACCTCAGACTCAATTTTACTTTCTTCCCAAACCGCATGATAGCCTTCATAGGGGAAACCTTCAAAAATATCCAATCATTTTCTTTGAACTCCAAATCTCTGCGAAGAATATTCGAGTAAGACTTTTGGCAACTTTGAGAAGTTTTTAACCTTTCCTTAATAATCTTGACTTTCTCCATGGCCTAGCGCACGAGGTCCGGCCCTATCAATGCCTCTTCTCCAACCACGAACCACCCAATGAGAGACCTGCAGCTCCTACCATACAATGGTTCAAATGGTGCCATCTATATACTAGCATGGAAGCTATTATTGTAAGCAAATTTTATGAGTGGCAAATGGTCATCGCAACTACCTTTGAAATCAAGAGTACAAGCACGCTACATATCCTCAAGCGTTTGACTAGTCCACTCTTCTTGCCCATCGGTTTGAGGATAAAAAGTTATGCTAAGATTTACCTGTGTACCCAAGCCTTGTTGAAACTTTTTCCAAACGTTGGATATGAGCTGAGCCCCTCGATCTGAGATGATTGAGACTGGTGTGCCATGTAACCTGACTATTTCCCTGATATACAACTGAGCATACTGTTCCGCTATGTTGGTAGCTTTAACTGTCAATAAGTGAGCTGATTTCGTGAGTTGATCCACGATTACCCAATTGAGTCGAACTTGCGCGGAGTGTGCGACAACCTTACTACAAAATCCATGTCAATAATTTCCCATTTCCACATTAGAATTTCTATGCTTTGAGCTAATCCTCCGGGTCTTTGATGTTCAACCTTCACTTGTTGACAATTCGGACATTTCGCCACAAAGTCTGCCACATGCCTCTTCATGTTGTTCCACCAATAAACCTTCTTGAGATCAAGATATGTTTTTTTAAAACTTGGGTGCACGGAATACCTGGAAGTGTGAGCCTCTGCCATGATTCTTTCCCGAAGACCATCAATATCAGGAACACATAGGCGGTCTTGGTACCATAGGGTACCATCATTGATACCTAAGGAAAAATTTGTGGTCTTGTGTTTATGAATTCCCTCCTTCAACTGTGCCAATAATGGATAGCTGAATTGCTTTTCTTTCACCCCCGCCACGAGCGACGATTGGCTCTATTCAGCACAATTATTCCTCCTTTACTAGAGTCCGCAAGGCGAACTCCCAAACTAGCCAACTGGTGAACCTCCCTCACCAACGGCCTCTAGTATGCCTCCATATGAGCTAAGCTCCCCATAGATTTTCGACTAAGAGCATCCGCTACAACATAATCCTTTCCTGGGAGATAGAGAATGTCGATGTCATAGTCCTTGAGTAACTTTAGCTATCATCTCTATCTCAAATTAAACTCCTTCTGCTTGAAAATGTATTGAAGGCTCTTTTGGTCCGTGAATACATCCACATGGATTCCATATAGATAATGTCGTCAAAATTTTAGCGCAAACACCACTGTTGCCAACTCTAAGTCATGGGTTGGATAATTTTTTTCATGATTATTGAGTTGCCTGGAAGCATAAACTATAACCTTTCCATGTTGCATTAACACACACCCAAGCCTGATCCTTGAAGCATCGCAATACACCACAAACGCCTTTGTACCCTATGGCAGGGTTAATACCGGTGTTGTTGTCAACCTTGATTTCAATTCTTGGAAACTCTTTTCACAAGAATCGGACCATTGTAACATAATTACTTTCTACGTCAGTTTAGTCAAGGGACAGGCAAGAGTAGAAAACCCCTCCACAAATCTTTTGTAATACATGGCCAAACCCAATAAACTGCGAATCTCTGTTGGAGTGGTAGGTCTAGTGTTGATACCCAATTTTTCCCAATCTATTTTTATACTCAAAATATTCTTAAAATAGCCTGTACATGCATATATAGGTATGCCCAAGAATTTTTGACATTTTTTCTAATTTCTTAAAGCTTTTAAAATCATTTTATCATTTGTTCTAATAGTACAAAATCCAATAATTATTCCAAAAAATGATCATTTTGGTGAGTAATTTATTTCTATCCTCATATTTATATCTCAATGTAATTAAGGTAATTTTTTGCATATTTTTTATAAATCTATTTGATACTTTAAGCTAAAATTATATAAAATTGCAATTATAGCCTATATTACGATTAATAGCATCTTACAATTATAAAATTGCTCCCAGTATTTTTAAATTAATACCTGTATATTATTAACCAAATTGATACTTTTAATTTGTTTTAAAAAATTATTTTAACTATTTTAATTAAATTAAAAGGGGGAAAATTGTCTATTTAACATATAGCCCATTTACATTTCAATTATAACCACAATATAGCCCCAATTTGATTCAATTAAACTAACCCATTCCCATTTGGACCCAACCTGCAACCTAGTTGAAAACGACCCATTCGTTCCCTAATATTAATCCACGCCGTTGATCATTTTGATCAATGGCCATAAATCATCCTTACCTTTTTTAACTTCAAGTGACTAATCCTAACCCCTCATTCCCCATCTCCCAGCCGCCTATGAATCCCTTCTCTCTCAGTTCTCTCTTAACTCCCCCTCAAACCCTAGTCGCCTTCTACCATCTCCACCCTTAAACTCACCGGAGTCCATGGCTTCTCAGGTCATGGACAGCCTGGACTCACCTCCTACGGCTCCTACATGCCTGATGCTCGAAGGTTCGAGGCAAGACTTCGAGGGTCTTCACTCAGACCTTTACCGATTCGAGGATTTTGGCCACCTCCGGCCTTGCTTCGGTGGCTCTTGGTCTTCTGAGCCTTTTTCTGACCTTATCCGACTTAGATCGGACCTTTTACAAGCCTTTCTCGCTCTAGGGTTCTTCTGAAACCCTAATTATTTGAAGTTTTCTCCGATTTTCTTAGATCTATTGTGTATCCATGCATTATTTGAGTTTTTGAACGATTTTCCCAACTTTTCTTTCGAAAATTACTTTCAAAGGTTACTTCTTCCGGAATTAGGTTTTTCTGAAAATTTTCGAAATGTTTCTCTGACTTTTCTTTGCCTTTCCTTTGTGTGTATTTGTCTGTTGTTATATTTTCTTTTCTACCCCGCATGTTCTTCTACTGTGTTCTTATGTTTTCCCTTTATCACGCATGTTCTTCAACTTTGTTCCGTTCTTTCTTCTATTGTGTTTTCTATGCTATGTTCTCACATGCTTCCCCACTATGTTCTGCTATTTATCTTATACGCTTCGCCTATTGTATCCTTCTACCATGTGCTTAAGTGTTCATTATTTTCTCTTCTGCTTTACCTATTTTAAGTTTCTTCTAAAAGACCAGTTTAAAGCATGTTTTCTTCTACTCTCATTATGCTTCGAATCAGTTTCTTCACTCTGCTTGCTTTGAACTTTCTACTGTACTTGTTTGTTTTCTCATAAGTCTTTGAAGGAGATCTTTGAGCTTGTTTCGACGACTTGCCTCTTCATCTGTGTACTTGGGTTAAAGGCGGAAAACCTAGAATTTGTGGGTTCTGCCAAGGTTTAATCATTTGATTAAACTAGGGTTTTATAGAACCCTTGACTCTTTCAGACTAAGTTCTCAGTCTCTGAATTAGGTTCGAACTTCTTTGTTTGTTTACAATTTTGATTCTCCTACACTAGACTCTTTCGTTGAATAGCATGATAAATTCTTTCGTGTTTAAGCATGCCTGTGTGCTTTTGTGTTGAATCCTTCTTTAAAAGGTTTTCAAACCTATGATTAAATTCCTTTTTTAGGTTTAATTGATTGTTACTGATCTTCCTTAAGTAAAACCCTTTTCTTCACCTTTTCTAACTGGGTTCATTCATATAAAATCGTTGACTTCAGATTTGCCGGTTGTTAACTAATTCCGTTGCCTTGTTTGCACGAATCGTATATTGTCAAGACCTTGTCCTTAAATAGACCTTTATGTACTTACCCCTATTATACTACCTTATATAAAGTGTTTGATGAATTTAGTTCCTTAATTAGTTTTACCATTTGAAATTAGAATCCGTTAATTAAAGGGAAACCATGTGTAATTGATTGATAATCAATTTTCAAACTATTCTCTTACCTTATATCTGCTTGCCTTCTACACTATAAAAAACACGTCCTTTTTTTCACAAACACACTTTCTATACACAACCGAATACACTTCAGACTTCACTTATAATTCTTATCACCTCTTCTGAACTTTCTTGTTTGCACTCTGGCTTTAACAAGACTACTGCTTTCTTTTGCTTATCTATTTTAAAGCTGGTATGTCTTAATTCAACTATCGGTATCATCCTAATGTGTTTGCTTATAGTTTTTATATCTGTGTTTTACTTCCTACAAAGATTGACATGCTCATATGCTACTGTTTGCTTTACTTGTAAACATTAGCTCCCTATCCCATTACCCTCGATATGTTTATAAGTGGGTATTCAGGGCATGGAACCATGAATTGTTGTCCATGAATTGAACTTTGACCCCACATAAGCTGAAGGGTGTGGAGTATGATCCATTGCTGAGCATGCCCTTTGCCTGCACTTTTCCTTATATTCTGCTTCTATTGTGAACATATCCCTATTCCTTTATGTATGTTGAGTTAAGGTATAGCCTGACAGCATCCCAATTGTTGTCAAAGGCTGTACCTGACATTCAATAGGTCTTAACTCCTCAATTTACAATGACAAGCTGGTCACGGGTGTGCCAACACTTCAAATTGCTGGGCATGACCACCAGCTTACCATTTCCTTTCCCTGCATTTACACTTACTCCTAGCTTCTAAGTTCTTCCCCCTCCTACTAAAATTCTGCATATCATATAGATAATATGCCTACATGACCCCTGCACTCTTACAAACGTCCTAAATCAATCACGCGTGGAAAAGCATGCCTATAGGGATAACTAAATGAATCTGAATCGTCCATTTGCTCCTAATTCTAAAATCAGTAGTAATATTGTTTAATAGTCGCAGAACTTATGACTTCATAACTAATAATTCCTTTTCTACAATCAGTTTATGCCTTCGTCTCTGAACTAATAGATATCATGCCTATAGGTCCCGTTTAACGCATAGGCAAACAGTTAGGTAATTAATCAACCGTGTCAGTCTTTGGCAACTACATCTAAGCAGGGCTAATTTGTACTCCCTATCTGGGAAATATGTGGTAAATCAACCTATCCTACGCCTTAATTTAATTCAAACGAAACCAATATGTGTAAGACATGCTAAACTATATGCTTCTCTTAAATTTTAGGAGGTTTATTTGAGCCATATCTGCTTACCTGCTCTCCCAAAGGTTGTTGTATATGTTTTGAATGTCGCATTAGAATTTTATCCTTTGAAACTCTCAAAATTCCCCAAACTCCCTCCCCTTTAGGATTAGTAGTCCTATATGCCTCCGGGACTGATAGAATTACGGGTAATAGCATGCAACAAGTAACAATACTATTCCGCGCTTAATACCTCAAGGGGATAGGAAGGGTAGATATGGATATGATGACCGGTGCGCTAATATCACGTGCGAACCCTCTTTCGAGGGGTGATTGCTAGATACTGCATTGATGTGATCCATATTGATTATAAACCTAGGACTCCCCTCCCTTTATGTGTTTTCTTGCTTGTTTTCCCTATAAGTTATTCAAATCTTTTTCACAAAAATTCTGCCTTATCCTTTTTCTCAAATGAGTTTAAATTTGTGTGCAAGCCCCTTTATTTGAGCCCTAATTGCTTATCTATAAAGTCACAATTGTAACATGGCCGGGAACCACACTAGTGGATCTTGAGGGGTGCGTAACACCTTCCCCTCGAGATAATTTCTAGACCTTACCCGAACACCGGTTTTCCAACTTAAAACCCTTGGTGTCCTAATGCACTTAATCATTAGGTAGCAATTCTTCAAATCTAAAAACCCAAATCCCAAACGGGAATAGATTTGTCTTCCCAAATGTCGTAAACCCTATTTCGCTAGTAAAAGGAGGCGTCGATAGCATGGTGACTCTGCTGGGGATTCTTTAGGCTTTTACCACTTCATGTTATATGTGACTTTATTGTTTTTTTATTGCTTTGTTTAATTACTTTATTCAAAACTAACTTGTCTTTTTCTTTCTTTTTCTTTAACGCTTTCATTTACTATTTTCCTTCAATACCGTTGTAATTTTTTTTGGAGCAATTATTGTAAGCATTATGAACGTGAAAATATGTGACAATTTGTTTTGTAATTTCATATTCAACATCATATTACACTAGTGCCAAACAAATACCCCCCTAAATTTGGCAAAGGAATATTTGTGGTAAAACCAGTCGATCAGCGGTGCAGTTGATGGTTCCGTGACTTTCCCTCTTGAGTTGTCCACTCAAGGGTACCAGTCTAGCACCCCATAGAAACCATATTCTATTTAATTGATCATGCATCACTGTCAAACTTAGTCGAATCAGTTATGTTGTCCACATAATGACTCTTTAAGATAGCCTTGTCCAAAGTCCACTGGGTTCCCCTGGAACCCAAATGGACAACACTATGTTCTGTGCACTTATTTGGAGAACTAAATGCCATTATTATAATTATTGATTTAAATAGTCGAGTTTGGTAGGGACTAACAGTTTGTTTTACATAAATGAGGCACGAAATCCCCAGGTTCGGCATGGTGACCAACATCCACCCAAGGTTGCTAAGTTGGTGGGAGGACGTTCATTCTAGTGACCGCACTCTCGTCTGCAAGTATTTGGGGAACTTACCCTTTCTTTTGGAAATTCAGCCAGACAATAAAATCATAGAGGCTGCGACCTTATCCTGGGACACTGATAGATCAATGTTTCGCTTTGGGGACCTTGAAATAACCCCATTGCTCGAAGAAATAGGTGGGTTAGCCGGTATTCCTTGGGATACTCCGGGTTTGCTCATGCAAGAAAACCGCAAGGGTAGAGGTTTCTTCAAAATGATGGGATTGAAGAAAAACTCAGGTATGACTTATTTGAAGGACTCCTATATTCCTTTCGACTATATGTACGAGAGGTACAATCATAGCAAGTCCTACCGCACCTATCCAGATGAATCCGCCCTCACATCATTGGGGCATATCCATTGGAGGGTTTTCGTCTTTATGTTCTACTTCTTGGTAATGATAGCGTTTCCTATGAAGAAAGCTAGGATCCATACCAGACTAGCCATGGTCAACGAGACATTAATGGAGGGGATTGGAGGGTAGCCCTTCAGCATAGTGCCCATGATTGTTGCTGAGATCTACCGAGCTTTAGAGAACTGTCAATGAGGGGCAAGTCACATTGAGGGTTACAACTTACTACTCCAACTCTGGCTTATAGAACATCTCCAAAAGGGTCAATACCGTCAACAGCTTCCGCGAAGGCTGTGGAATGATTATATAGCCTTTCACCATCCCAAGAGAATGAACTATATGTCTGACATGTTTACTCATCCGGAGGATGCTCGAGGATGGGTAGAGTTGTTTGAAAACATGAAAGAAGACAAGGTGCAGTGGATGTTTGAATGGTTCCCCACTGGAGAGTTCATCATCCGCTCTCGGGATGCTTTATTCCTTATACTCATTGGTCTGAGGGGAACTTATCCCTATGTCCCTCTCCGAGTCATGAGGCAGGCGGGGAAAAAGAAAGTCGTACCAAAGGTCGAAAAGATGAGTCATTTCATGGCTGATTTCCAAGACAAAGATAGCCCATACAAATATCAAGCTCAACACATGTGGAATAGCGGGATAATCCTGGAAAAGGATTCCATAGAGCCTGACAGATATCATGCCGATTACGCCCCATACTATCCCGGTTGGCTAGAAAAAGATCATGCTGGGTTAGGATAGCCCGGGTCTGTTCGAGGTCACAGGCTCATCAATGAGATGGCTGAAATACAGGTAAAATACAACCAATTGCGTAAGAGGATCAGGGTGTGCGAGAGTGAACATCAAGAAATTCAAGAAGCAAATCAAAAACTGATCGAGGAATGGAAGGATATGGATGCTAGGGCTAACAAGCGTCTAGGACATTTGGAGCGAGGGTTGGTAGAGCTAGAAGGGAAATTCATCCGGAGGATCGAGAATTGCCAAAACGCCGAGGGAAATGAATGAGGACATTTGGCCAGGGCTTATCTACTGCTGGGACTGCGTGAGCTAGTGAAGTTGTTCGATGGAGCCAAAGATGTCGAGTTTGGGGAAGGTCCTTCTGGGACTAAATAGTTAGGAGTCTCTTTTCTTTTTTGTTTTTGAATGTGATAAGCCAATGGCCATTAGCAACATCTTTACTTTATGCAATTTTAGTGTCGTTTCGGGGTTCGTCTTATTTTATTAATAAAATGAGGCATTTAGAATTATAAGTTCTCCAAATTAACTTGTCGCTAGGCCTACCTCGAGCATAATGAGGCACCCAATTTAGGACACGATTTATATTCTTGTACTATGTGCTTAAATATTGCAATATTTTTCTCGAAATTCGTACTAACTTGTTACCTTTTTGTCGTACTTTTATTGTTATTCCCCTCCCCCAAAAGGTTAGTTCATGCACTCTGGCATCGTCATCCTACTCCACAAGATCTAAGGGCCCTGCACCTCCTCCTCCCCCATGTCCTATAAAAAACAAGAGCAAAGCAAAAATGGAAGATTTGAACAACGTTAAAAAGGAGAACTCGGTTGAAAGGGTAGAGGTTCCTCAGGGTATTCAGGTGTCGAAAGAAAGTGCCACCCAGCTCGAACAGAAGTTACTGAAATTTTAAGAAGAACTAGACCATGTTCGGAACTTGCCGAGCTTGTCATTCTTCCTCGCTACTCCAGATGTCAACTTTCCCAATGCTCAACACCCCATACCTCCACAGAACATCCCGAAGTTGCAAAAACAACCCGCTACTCATCAAAATTGCAACACATGTCACAACAACACTCCACTCCTCATTCCTGAACCATCAAATGATCATCCCCACCACACTCCCATCTATGTGGAATCCCTACCACAGTACATTCAGCCTATTACAAACACACCAGAGCCTGATGACAAAGACTCTCTTATCAAAAGCCTGACTAGCCGAGTCCAGGGTGTTAAAGGAAACAAAGGCATTGATGGGCTGAATTATGAGGATCTTTGCATTCATCCAAACGTCGAACTTCACGAGGGATACAAACCTTCTATGTTTGAGATGTTCGACGACTTAGGGGATCCTAGCGTCCACTTAAGGACATACTATGATATGCTAGTCGGTATAGGAAAAGATGAAAGGATTCGCATGAAGCTCTTTATGAGAATTTTGAAAGGAGATGTGCTATCTTGGTACATTATCCAAGATCCCAAGAAGTGGACAAGCTGGGTAGGAATGGCGTCCGATTTCATGGACAGGTTCGCATTCAATACAAAAAATGCACCAGATGTCTTATACATCCAGAATCTGAAAAACAGACCTACTGAGATATTATGCGAGTATGCTACTTGATGGAGATCTAAGGCTTCTAAGGTCAGGCCGGCCATAGAAGAAGAACAGATGAACAAATTGCTTGTTTGAGCTCAGGATCCACAGTATTATGAGAGGCTAATGCTAATAGAGGGATAGAAATTCTCCGACATCATCAAGTTAGGAGAAAGGATTGAGGTAGGCATTAAAAGCAATATGGTCACTAATTTGGAAGCATTGCCGGCTACCAACAAAGCCCTACAATCGGGTGGCACGTCCAAGAAAAAGGATGTGAGTGCCGTGATGGTTGTACAGAGAACCAAGTCCCCAGTAAAATACCAAGCCTACCCGGTACCCCCTCTCACATACCAGCCTATCCCTAATTACCAAGCACCTCCACCCTCTTACCAAATTCCATCACCTGCTTACTAATCATCTCCATCCCCCACATATCAACCTACCTCACCAAGATATTCCCAACCTGCACCTGTCTACCAAGCCTATAATGATCACTACCAAACACCTTCCGCCTGCCAAAACTTCCCCATGCTACGCCCTAACTTCGACTGCAGACCTCCCAAGAATTACACCGCCATCACCGAGCCAATCGACAAACTATATGAAAGACTCAAAGCAACCGGTTATGACACCCCAATCCCCTCCATAACTCTAAAAAACCCTTCCCAATGGGTCAATCCAAACAAAACATGTGCGTACCATTCCGACATGAAAGGCCATACCATTAATGAATGCCGATCTCTGAAGGGTAAAATCCAGACTCTAAGTGACAACAAAATCATGGTGGCAAAGGAGCCTGCTCTTAATGTTCGCAACAATCCCTTGCCTGATCATAAGGGTGAGCGTGTGCACATGATCAAGGTAGAAGATGAGTGGGACCTCAAAGGGTCGATTGGATTAATTGCCGAACGTAATGAGCCCAAGAAACCAACAGTCACACCGAGTCCACATGTAGTCTAGATCCACCCCTCTAGGGATGGTGAAGTAAATATGTCCATACCTCTCGAGCTTGGAGCACCATCATCTGCAAAGACCGCAGAGCCAATTGAGGTAGACTTTGGGTCTCCAAAGGCACCTGTACTATTTGAAGTTGTTGTGTTACCTCTCAAAACAAGGGTGCCCATTCCTGTAGCAATGTCAGCCACAACACTGTTCCATATACAGGCCATTCCATGGGATTACACCGCCGAGGCGAGAAGGAAGGGGAAAACTAGGTCTAGAGAAGCAATTGCAGCACAAGGTATGACCAGGACTGGCAGAATTTATACTCCAGAGCACTTAGTTGAATCAAGTAAGCAGGCCTCTAGCCGAACTATTAAAACTGGGCCTGATGATCTCTGGCGAAAGATACAGGGAAAAGAATACTCAGTTGTTAACCAATTAAATAAAACACCAACGCAGATCTCCATTCTAGCTTTGCTGCAAAGCTTCGAGACACATAAGAATGCCCTAATGACGATACTGACTAAAGCGTACGTACCCAGCAATATAACCGGAGGAGAGATGGAGAACATAGTTGGGCAGATATTGTAGAGTCATAAAATCACTTTCCACGAGGATGAGTTACCCTCTGAAGGTTTAAGCCACAACAAGGCATTGCATATCACTGTGCAATGCGAAGACTATTTCATCACCAGGACTTTGATCGATTGAGGGTCCAGCCTCAACATTTGTCCATTAGTAACCCTCAGAACATTGGGGAAAACACTGCATGAAATCAAGGATGGGGATATCAACGTAAAAGCTTTTAATGCTTCCCAAACATCCACCATTGGGGAGATCAATTTATGTCTGCAAATTGGACCAACTTGGTTCGATGGTGATTTTCAAGTAATAGACATCCCACCATAATACAACTTACTACTGGGTCGACCTTGGATCCACGCCACTGGAGCTGTAGCATCAACTTTGCACCAGGCAGTGAAATTTGAGTGGAATCACAAAGAGGTGATTATTTATGGTGATGGGAGTAACCCCTTATACAGTCGCCAAACCATCCCAGCAATTGAAGGAAAAAGGAAACTAGGAGGAGAAACCTACCACCAAATTGAGTGAGTCAAATCCGTGGACAAAGATAATTGGTGGGATAACAAGATAGAAAGTATCCTGAATTGGAGCGGGTATGAACCAGGCAAAGGGATCGGTAAGAACCTCCAAGCAATCACCAAGCCTATCAAACTGAAGAATCATGGCACCACTTTCGGGTTAGGGTATGGATATACTTGGCAAGAATTCAAGAACTGGTCGCCACCATGGCACGGCCCTTACTACCCACTGGAGCACCAAATACCCCACCCGGAGCAGACTTTCCAGTCGGCAAACATCCTGTCTGGGTCAGAGGAAGATGAAACAGTGGCAGCAATGAAGAAGCTATTCTTAGAAGACGACGATATGGACTGTCACGTCATTCTTGAGGAGGAAGGGGAGGAAGGTCCTTCTATACAAGATGTGAGCCGAGGAGTGCACCTCAACAATTGGTCCATCAGAACCACCCTTGCCCGAAAAGCTCCGGGGTAGCAAGGATGAACAAAGTACTATGCATTATTTTGACTTTTCATTAGTTGATTTCCCTTTAGTATTATCTTTAAATTTTGAAAAAGAGCTCCGATGTGCAAAAACAATTTTGGGATTTAGTAAAGTATTTCAATTTCTTATAAATCTCGCTCTTATTGTTTTTCTCTGCCATTTACATTATTTTACACAACATTACTATTACTTATCTTGATGAACCGATGAATGTGTTATGTGACTAGGTAACGCAACAAACGGATATGGACTCAGAAGAGGATGAGATACCAGAAGAGATTGTTAAAAAGGTCGAGGCCTTTGAGAATAGACATAAGTCTAACATGGATGAAACTGAGATCGTCAACCTGGGGAATACATAGAATTTCAAGGAAACGCGCATTAGTGTTCAATTGTCACCGTAATAAAAGGAAGAGTACACAGAATTCTAAAAAGAATATGATGATAAATTTGCTTGGTCATATGATAATATGACTGGTCTCAGTACATCTATTGTAGCTCACAAACTGCCAACAAATCCGACATGTCTGCCGGTAAAGTAGAAGCTCAGAAAGATCAAGCCAAACATCAGTTTGAAAATCAAGGAAGAAGTTACCAAACAAGTCAAAGCCAAGGTCCTCAAGGTAATGTAGTACCCAACATGCTTAGCCAACATTGTGCCTTTGCCAAAAAAGGATGGGAAGGTCAGAGTCTGTGTCGACTACTGGGAACTCAACCGGGCCAGTCTGAAAGATGATCTCCCCTTGCCGAACATACACATCCTGATCGACCACTGCGCCAAGCACGAGCTACCGTTATTCGTCTTGTTTTTCTGGATATCATTCGATATGTATGGACAAAGAAGACACGGAGAAAACGGCTTTCATCACATCGTGAGGAATGTATTTTTACAAGATGATGTCGTTTGGATTGAAGAATGCTGGGGCCACCTACATGAGGACCATGACTACAATTTTCCATGACATGATACACAAAGAGATCGAGGTTTATGTAGACGACGTCATCATCAAATCCAAGAAAGCCACTAATCACATGGAAGATCTGAGGAAGTTCTTCAACAGAATGAGAGGGTACAACTTGGAACTGAATCCCACCAAATGTGCCTTCGGAGTTCCAGACAGAAAATTGCCTAGGTTCATCGTAAGTGGACGAGGAATAGAACTGGATCCATCAAAGGTTAAGGCCATGCAGGAATTGCCACCACCAAAGAACAAGAAAGAGGTTATGAGTATCCTGGGAAGGCTCAACTACATCAGCCGATTCATAGCCCAGTCCAGTGTCATTTATGAACCAATATTCAAGATGCTAAATAAGGACGCCACTACTAAAAGGACTGAGGACTTCCAGAAAGCCTTCGACAGAATCAAGGAATACCTGTCAACACTGCCAGTCTTGGTTTTGCCAGAACTAGGTGGACCGCTATTGCTCTACGTTGCAGTATTGGATGGGGCATTCGCCTGTGTTTTGGGACAACACGATGAAATAGGGAGAAATGAGCAAGCTATCTACTATCTTAGCAAGAAGTTCACCCCATACGAGGCCTGGTATTCCCTGCTAGAATACACCTATTATGCTCTGACTTGGGTAGCTCAGAAGGTGAGGCATTATTTCTGTGCCTATACCATTTATCTTATATCAAGGAGTGATTCGCTAAAGTACATCTTTTGGAAGCTTATACCCATGGGCAAGCTAGCCAAATGGCAAATCTTGTTGAGTGAATTTGATATTGTCTACGTAACATAGAAAGTGATCAAAGGACAAGCACTGGCAGATCATCTTACCGAAAATCTCGTGGGCAGAGAATACGAGCCTCTAAAAACGTATTTTCCAGACAAGGAGGTCTCTTTCATAGGAGAAGACATTACAGAATCCTATGATGGCTGGAGAATGTTTTTTGATAGAGCAGCAAACTTTAAAGGAGTTTGCATAGGAGCAGTTCTAGTATCAGAAACAGGACAACATTATCTGGTGTCTGCCAAACTAAGGTTCTCGTGCACCAACAATATGGCCGAGTACGAAGCCTGCATCTTGGGGCTCAAGCTGGCCATTGACATGAACGTTCAAGAGTTACTAGTGATCGGGGATTCCGACTTGCCCATACATCAGGTTTGAGAAGAGTGGGCAACCAATAACTCTAAAATACTCCCATACTTGCATCACGTATAGGAGTTGAGGAAGAGGTTTACTAAGACATAATTTCGGCATGTCCCCATAGTTCAGAATGAGTTTGCCGATGCATTGGCCACTCTATCATCCCTTATTTAGCATCCAAATAGGAACATCATTGACCCTATCCCGGAGAATATCCAGAACTTGCAAACACTACTCAGAAACGCACAATGTGGAGGTTATCCAATCACTTCTTTCACAGTGAAGGAGTCCTGTATAGGAGGACTCCTGATTTAGGATTAATAGGGTGTGTCGAAGGAAAGGAAGCATCCAGGTTATTAGAAGAAGTTTATACAGGGACCTGTGGTCCGTATATGAATGGTTTTGTCTTAGCCAAGAAAATACTCCAAAACAGTTATTTCTGGATGACTATAGAGACGGACTGCATCCAATATGTTTGGAAATGCCATCATTGCCAAATTCATGCAGACATGATAAAGGTGCCTCCTAACGAGCTCAATACAACAAGCTCACCATGGCCATTTGCCGCTTGGGAGATGGATGTCATTGGACCTATCAAGCCTGCCTCATCAAATAGGAACAGGTTCATTCTAGTGGCGATTGATTATTTCACCTAATGGGTCGAGGAAGCATCATATAAGGAGGTGACTAAGAAGGTTATGACAGACATTGTCTGTGACCGTATAATTTGTCGGTTCGGCATCCCAGAGTCAATCATCACTGATAATGGTTCCAATCTTAACAGTGATCTGATGACAGCAATGTGTGAAACCTTCAAGATGAAGCACAAGAATTCTACAGCCTACAGACCTCATATGAATGGAGCTGTATAAGTGGCCAATAAGAACATCAAGAAGAGACTAAGGAAGATGATAGAGAAGCACAAGCAGTGGCACAAAAAACTCTCATTTGCTTTATTGGGATACCATACCACAGTTCGCACATCAACCGGGGAAACTCCTTACATGTTGGTTTATGGTATAGAGGCAGTCATTCCCGCTGAAGTAGAGATTCCTTCCTTAAGGATCATACAGGAAGCAGAACTTGACGATGCAGAATGGGCAAAAAGCCGCTAGGAGCAACTAGCTCTAATTGATAGGAAGAGAATAAATGCAATTTGCCATGGTCAATTGTATCATAACAGGATGTCCAGAGCCTTCAACAAAAGAGTCAAGCCGAGGCAATTCACACCGGGGCAACTAGTGTTGAAGAAAATTTTTTCGCATCAGGATAAGGCCATAGGAAAGCTCTCTCCTAACTGGCAAGGGCCGTACATGGTTCATCGGGTTCTAAATGGAGAAGCCCTCATACTTGCAGAGATGGACGGAGAAGTTTCACCAAAACCAATCAATTCAGATGCAGTGAAACACTATTTTGTGTAATCATTATAATTTCTGTATGATGTAATTTGAACTACGCTTGACCTGATTCCCGTTTAAGAGGAGATACGTAGGCAGCCCTATGGGTTCGGTCAAAATTCAATAAAATTCTCATTCCCCCCCCCCCCCCCCCCCCCGATATTGGAAATCGGGGAAGAACTTTGAGGAGGACCCTCAAAATTTCGAAGTTGACTTTCAGCCATTCATCACATGTAACCGTCAGAAACACCAGCCCAGTAAACTGGGGCAGAATTTTGAGGAGGACCCTCAAAATTCCGGAGCAAAAGAGGTCGTAATATCTTGAACCGCGTCGCAGTCGTCGGTTCATCTAAAAGAAAATTGTTTTTAAATTATTATATGTTTACATCACATTTTTAAAAGTTATGCATGGCTACTATCAGAATTGCTTTGCTTAGCAACACTACCCCAATGAAAACAAGTGTCGAGTAGGACAAGCACAGTCCACGGGAAGACGAACTAACCATCCCCCTTGACAAAACTCACGATCTTTCTTAAAATGTAGGCACCCCGAAACATTGAACCATCAGATCCGGTTACATACTCATATTTTGCAGAAGTACAACTCTCAGAATCATCGCTCACTTACAATTGCTATCCGCACATGACCTCCCAAACGGTCACAAGGACAATTAACTATCAGTTGTCACCTCTCAGCTAAGAGATTTCGTTACTTTCACCTTTATTTATTGCATTGCATAAGGCTACTTTTCTGCCTTCCGAGACTAAGCACTATCTCCATCTTGTATTTCTTTGCATTGCATAAGGCTACTTATCTGCCTTCCGAGACTAAGCACTGTCTCCATCCTGCATTTCTTTGCANCATGCAGCCATCAGAAACACCAGCCCAGTAAACTGGGCCAGAATTTTGAGGAGGACCCTCAAACTTCCAGAGAAAAAAAGTGGTCGCAATATCTTGAACCGCATTGCAGTCGTCGGTTCATCTAAAAGAAAATTGTTTTTTATTTATTATGTGTTTACATCATATTTTTGAAAGTTATACATGGCTACTATAAGAATTGCTTTGTTTAGCAACGCTACCCCAATGAAAATAGGAGCTGAGTAGGACGAGCGCAGTCCACAGGAAGACAAACTAACCTTCCCCCTTGACAAAACTCATGATCTTTCTTTGAATGCAGGCACCTCAAAACATAGAACCATCAAATCCGGTTACATACTCATATTTTGCAGAAGTACAACTATCAGAATCATCGCTCACTTACAAGTGCTATCCGTACATGACCTCCCTAACGGTCACAAGGATAACTAACTATCAACTGTCACCTCTTAGCTAAGAGATTTCGTTACTCTTCACCTTTATTTATTGCATTGCATAAGGCTACTTTTCTACCTTTCGATACTAAGCACTATCTCCATCTTGCATTTCCTTGCATTGCATAAGGCTACTTTTCTACCTTCCGAGACTAAGCGTTGTCTCCATCTTGCATTTCCTTACATTTTATGAGGCTACTTTTCTACCTTTCGAGACTAAGCACTGTCTCTATCTTACATTTTCTTGCACTACATAAGGCTACTTTTTTGCCTTCCGAGACTAAGCAATGTCTCCATCACGTATTTCCTTGCATTGCATAAGGCTACTTTTCTCCCTTCCGAGACTAAGCACTGTCTCTATCCTGCATTTATTTGCATTGCATAAGGATACTTTTTTTCCATCCGAGACCAAGCACTGTCTCCATCCTGCATTTCTTTGTATTGCATAAGGCTACTTTTCTGCCTTCCGAGAGTAAGCACTATCTCTATCCTGCATGGCTAAAATATCGCCAC
Organism: Nicotiana glauca; assembly: GCA_026770625.1. NCBI lineage: Eukaryota > Viridiplantae > Streptophyta > Magnoliopsida > Solanales > Solanaceae > Nicotiana > Nicotiana glauca. The sequence continues at coordinate 71,041 of MU741704.1, forward strand.
CTCTTAATTGCATTGGCTAAAATACCGCCAGCCTTATTTAAATATTGCATGGTTGAAACATCGTCAATTTTGTTTAAATCCCTCATATCAGCTGAAAAATTGCCAACTGCATTCAAATTGCTACATCGGCTGAAAGATCGCTAGTTTATATTTAAACCTCTGTCGGCTGAAATTTTGCTATTTGTATTTACGCTTTATAGCGGCTGAAACATCGCCAACCTTATTTAACTCTCTACATCAGTGAAAGATCACCAGTTTATATTTAAACCTCTATCGGCTGAAATATCGCCATTTGTATTTATGCTTTATACCGGCTGAAACATCGCCAACCTTATCATCGGCTGAAAGATCACCACTTTATATTTAAACCTCTATCGACTGAAATATCGCCATTTGTATTTGTGCTTTATATCGGCTACAAAATTTCCAACCTTATTTAACTATCTATACCGGCTGCAACATCGCCAGTTTATATTTAAGCCTCTGTCGGCTGAAATATCGCCATCTATATTTACGCTTTACATCAGCTGAAATACCGCCAAATCCTGCATCTCATGGGCTGCAATACCGCCAAACTGTCCAAGGGCATCATTGTTCGGAGGCATCATTCTCATAGCCCGAGAACGCTATGCCATGGCCTGAGGACCCCGCTTTATATTTCGTACATCATTATTCAAAGGCACCATAGTTCGGAGGCACCATTGTCATAGCCCGAGAATGTCATTTCATAGCCTGCGAATCCTTTATTATGCGGTTCATGGCCTAGGACGTCATCCTAACCGTCCAAAGACAGCATTCATGGTCCAATGGGAACTTGCATCACGTTTATATTCTGCACGATATGCTTGTATTATTCATTTGCATGTACATTAGCTGGAAACGACATTACAGTAGGAGCAACCTCACTTCGATTCTCGCAGACCATCAGTCCCTGACCATCCTTCCCAACCTAAATATTGCATCCGTCTTTTTCAAAACCTCCATCGGCATATTCCGTCGATGTATTCCGGACTACATATGAACTGATTCTTGTGAGACCAGAGATATGTAGGCATCTCAGGAACCAGAGCTCGGTCAAAACCTTTGCAAGTTGTCTCTCTCGGTCAAAATTTGTCATCATATCTTTACCCGGTAACTCTTTCATCCTTCCCAGGTAAAGAGGGGCAACTGTTGATACCCAGTTTTTCCCTATCTATTTTTATACTCAAAATAGCAAGTACATGCATATATAATTATGCACAAGAATTTTTGATATTTTTTTGTAATTTCTTAAAGCTTTTAAAATCATTTTATTATATGTTTTAACAGTACAAAGTCTAATAATTATTCCCAAAAAACTATCATTTTGGTGAGTAATTTATTTCCATCCTCATATTTATATTGCAATGTAATTAAGGTAATTTTTTGCATATTTTTATAGTTTCTTGATTCAAATTTGGGTTTGAAGATCGGTTGTTCATAAATGAACGAGATTTAATCACGAGTTACTGTACCAACCAGTAACTACTGCCATCGAGCTCCATTGAAGTCGTCCATGGCCTCTCCGACCGGCGACCGGCATTCTCAAATAGCTGGTCAACCCTCCCAAGTGTTTCCAATTATCCCTACCAATAACCCAACTCACAACAAGCCTTTGGATTATGCAGCAGTATTAAAAACTAATGCGATCAGCAATGTTGCACAGAAAAACACTTCTGATGTATCGAATGTTGAACAAATTCCCCTTAGAAGAGCATGTTCTTTCAAGGTCAGCCTATGGTAAGATTTACAGAAGTAGAAATGGAACGCATGAATGTAATCGAAGGTATACAGTATGCTATGGTTTGTAAATTTTATTATGGATGGCTGGAACTGCAAGAATTATATTGTATTGTTCCAATGCAATGTGGAATTAAGGTCGAGTGTAATATAGGATATCTTAGAGATAGGCATATTTTGGTTCGACTAACATTATGGCAGGATTTCATCGATTTTTCCTCGAAATGTGTTTATTATGTGAAGGACAAGGTTGGACAAGAATATCAGTTGAGAACATTGATATATGATGCTACATTTAAAGCAGGATAGGAAACACGTAAGGTAATGGTGTCGATTTCATTTCCAAATTTATTGCCACCTTATTTTGTTAAAGAATGTTTATTTTCAATGGCTTCTGCTGTGGGAAATCCATTACACCTCGATCTTGCTACAATTAATAAGACAAGGCCAAGTTGTGCAAGAGTTAAGGTGTTATTCAACTTTCTAGGTGATCTTCCTAATAAGGTTCGTATGGATATTGCTAACGATATCACAGCGGAGGTGAGAACTGAATGGGCGATGATTAGATATGACTATCTACCAAAGTACTATAAAGAATGCAAGTTGCAAGGACATGACATGTTGGAATGTTGGAGAGTTCATCCTGAGTTAATGGAAAACAATTCAGTTCAAAACAAGCAGAATGCTAAAAGTAACAAGGAACACACCCAACAGCATAATAATCAACCATTGATGATCTTATCAAGTGGCAAAGTAGTAGGCAATGTGAATGCACCTGGAGAATAATGGAAGGGGGTGAGAGACAATCGTCCTAAAAAATCTACAAAACAAATAGCTACAGGGAAGGAAATTATACCGTTTGATCAAGCTAAACGGCAGCAGATGTAGGGACTTGGTAGTTCTACTCAAGATACTGCTATATCAGTAAAGGAAATCATTACAGCTCATGGTAATGTGCAGCAACCTCAAGGGTCTAGTGGTAATCAGAAAAGTAGTGGTTCAAAGGGTAGAGAAATTGTCCCAGTTCATGATAATGAGCAGCAAAGAAATGTTAAAACGATGGAGGAACTAGTTTCAAATGATGAAGTAGACAATCAACCTACTTCAGGTACAAGGAATGAAATTGTTACAGGGAAATCTAAGGTATTGGAACAGTTTCAGACAAATAACAAGTTTGTTGCCTTGGATAATGAAGAGAATGATACAGAAGATGATGATTTAGCTATGGTGAATACAGTACAAAATCCAACCCCTATCCATTAAACATATGAGAAGCATTTGAATACAGAAGCTCCTACATATATTCCCAAATCAACTGCAAATAAAAAAAACAAAAGAATCTAATATTACAAAGGATCATGCAGCAAAAAATAAATAGGAGAAGAAGAGTGAAACCTCTAATCAAGGGATGAACAAATATTTTATAACCAACAAGGTTGCCTTGAATAAATCATGCCAAGACATACCTTCACAGACTTTTAAGTCTGAAGCAATAGCTGAGCAGCAACTCTTACTGAAAAAGGTTAACTGGACAGGTGGAAAATTATGGCATAATCAGAGGGAGAAAGATCCATATGAAGGTGATCTATCAGAAGGATATGCAGAGGAAGATAATGAAACAATGGAAGCTGATGAGCCACAAAAAGAAGAAACTACTATCAATGATAAGATGAGCAAGCGTGACAAGCAGAAAACAAAACAAAATGATTCTTTAGTGGAGATTAGGAGTTCAAGCAATAAAGTTCAACTATAGCCAATAATCCCAATGCCAACAAAGAGGATACAATACCAATATCGACTCCCAATATTTCCAATCCAAATATACGTGAGGTGGAACCAATTACTGGTGAGCAACTAGATCTTGGTGATTCTGGTGGAGGTAAGGAACAATTGCATCCTGCCGGGGGTGGTAGAGCTAAGAAACACTTGCATACTTTGGAGCTTGGTGGAGATGAAGAGCAACTGCAAATAGACAAGATAATGGAATAGTCAGTCAAGGAAAATGCAACAGATAATACAAGTAATAAGAAGGCAACCCAAATCATGACAGATGCAGGCAAGCTTATGATGCAGAACTTAACAGAAAATAAGATTGTTACAGTTAATCATCAGAAGGAAAGGGAAGGTGATGCAATAGGCAAAGAAAGAGACTTAGATGTAGAATCAACTTGTCAAAACTTCAGGAATGTTACTAGACAAGGAGACTTATCCCCAGGTTCATGGACAGAGGAAAATCAAATGGTAGGGGAAGAAAGAAGAAAGTGAAAGAGATCCCTAATGTTTAGCCAGCTAGGATTCAAATAAGGAGGACTTTGACTAAATCCATCAATTAGAAACCCATGCTCTAATATGGAATATTAGGTCAGTCATCACTCAAAGAGACTTTGAAATATAAAAATGCATAGACAACACCATTTTGATTTCATAGGTATGATGGAGCCAATGCAGCAATCAAAGAAGTTAGATAGGTATAGGAGGCAGATTGTCTTTGAACAGGCGTTTGTCAATATATCTTACAAGATCTGGGCTTTATACATGGAAAATATGATGTGACAGTAGAGATCAATTCAGTGCAACAATTAACTTTGAAGCTTTATGACACGGAAGAATAGAAGAAATTTATGCTCACTCTAATATATGCTAAATGTGATCGCATTGAGAGAATTGAATTGTGGGACTCTCTCTACTACATAGCTAATGATATGAATATGCCATGGCTAGTAGGAGGGGATTTTAATTTAATGTAGGATGAAGAGGAGAAGTTTGGAGGGCTACCAGTACCAATACATGAAGTTGATGACTTCAGACACTACATGAATACATGCAACTTATAAGATCTTGGATTCAAATGAAATATACATACTTGGTGCAATGGTCGGGCAGAAGAAGATTGTATTTTCAAGATATTGGATAGGGTGTTTGCCAACGTTGAAGCTCAATAGATATGGAAATGAATGGAGGTCACTCATCTATCTAAGATTGGGTCTGATCATTGCCCATTTCTCATCACATACAATCTAGAAACAGTTCCTATAAAAAATCTTTAGGTTTCTAAAATTTTGGACAGAACATGATTCCTTCATGTCAGTGGTACAGAAGAATTGGCAAGCTGATTTTCATGCAAATCCCTTCAGTCTATTCAACCACAAGATGAAAAAACTAAAGAAAGCATTGTCTATTTGGAGTAGAGCTACATTTGGATACATTTTTCAATAGATAGCTATCTTGGAGGAGGTAGTTAGTGTGCATGAAGCTCAATTTGAATTAATCCTACACTGCAGAATGGGGAAAGACTTCAAAATGTGCGAGATCAACTATTCAAGTTTTTGGCTTTAGAGGATAAGTTTTGGAAACAAAAATCTGGCATGAATTGGTTCAGTGATGGTGATAGAAACACAAAATTCTTCCATGCACATATGAATGGGAGAAGAAAGAGACTACAACTGAAAACAATTCAAGATGCACATGGAAACTAGATAGATAACAGAGAAAAAGTGGCTAATGAGGCAGTACAGTTCTTTCAAAAATAATTTCATGAAGATGTTGTTCCTTCAAATTTTCAAATCATGGACCATGTTCCACTAATGGTGACTGAAGAACAAAATGAGAAGTTGTTGAGGCAGCCTACTACAGAGGAAGTTAAGAAAGCAGTATATGGACTCAATGAGGATAGTGCAAGAGGCCCCGATGGTTTTAATTGTAGCTTCTATCACAGCTGTTGGGGCATTATATGTGATGATGTTGTAAACATGGTAAGGGCATTCTTCAATGGACAGGAACTACCTAGGTTTATCACCCATACTAACCTAGTTTTGTTACCTAAAAAGAAGGAGGTGTGCACTTTTTCTGATATGAGACCTATCAGCCTCAGCAACTTTGTAAACAAGATCTTTTCAAGGGTGATCCATGCGAGGTTGACTGGTTTTCTACCTAATCTAATCTCTGAGGAGCAAGTAGGTTTTGTAAAATGTAGAAGCATCGTAGAGAATGAACTGCTGACACAGGAGATAGTAACTGATATTAGACTAAGAACTAAAGTAGGTCCTAATGTGGTAATCAAATTAGATATGATGAAAGCATATGACAGACTGTCGTGGATCTTCTTAACTAAAGTATTAAAAAAGATGGGCTTTTCTGAGAGATTTATAGGCTGGGAGTTTAGCTTGATATCCAATAAATGGTACTCAATGCTAGTAAATGGCTAGCGAAATGGATTTTTCAAATCGACTAAGGGTATGAAGCAGGGTGACCCATTATCTCCTACTCTCTTTATACTTGTAGTATAGGCTTTGTCAATGGGTTTAAATAGTCTGCATACTAACATTTATTTCTGTGGATTTGGACTTCCAAAGTGGAGTCCTAAGATAAATCATTTGGCATATGCAGATGATACAATTATCTTTTTTTCCTCCTATGAAACATCATTTTAGTTAGTCATGCAAGTTCTGGCAGCCTATGAAGCAGCTTCAAAGCAACTGATAAAGAAGTCCAAATCTGCAGTGTACATGCATCACCTATCCAATGAAACAATATTTAGAAAGGTTGAAATGGTGACAGGAATTAGAAGAAAGGAATTCCCACTCATATACCTGGGTTGTCCCATTTGCTACGCTAGAAGGAAGATGGAGTTTTACAATGATATGATGCAAAAGGTACTAGATAAGATACAATAGTGGAAGGGTAAAATACTATCTATTGGGGGAAGGGAAATGCTGATCTCCCATGTCTTGCAGAGCATGCCCATACACCTTTTGTCAGTTGTTAATGCACCAGTTTCTGTCATAAACAAGTTGCATAAATTAATGGCAAGGTTTTTCTAGAGTAATTCAATAGAAGGAGGTAGTAGACATTGGGCTTCGTGGGATACATTATTCTTACCACATGAGGAGGGGGGAATAGGATTTAGATCTCTTCATGATGTGTCCAAAGCCTTTTCCTGTAAGCTATGGTTGAATTTCAGAACTAAGCCATCTCTATGAAGCTCATTCATGAGCCAAAAGTACTGCAAGAAGCTGAGTCAAATTGTAGTCCCTTGGAGAAGAGGTTCACATATTTAGAGGAAGATGCTAGAATATAGGGATCTCATTGAACAGCAGATTATGTGGCAACCAAAGATGGTATCTTCTTTGTTTTGGTTTGACAACTGGACTGGACTAGGACGTCTGTACTTTGTCACTCCCCCTGATTTCTTCTGTGATGAATCAATTCAAAATGTTAATGAAGTGTTGCAGGGCAGGAGATGGAATGATCTAAAATTAAGAAAGTTGTTACCTGAAGATTTGGCTACTCATATTATGCAACACATCAAACCACCGGGGGACAATATGGTGCTGGACAGATCCTTTTGGATGTTGGAGACAAGGGGTAACTTCAGTGGGAGTTCTGCGTGGGAGTACATAAGGAGGAGAAAGGAACTATGTAATGCTTATAAGATGATCTGGATAAATGACTTACCTTTTATGGTGTCCTTCTTTATCTGGAAGTTGTGGAAGAATAAGATACCCCTTGATGATTTCTTCAGAAGACTAGGATACTTAATGGCATCTAGATGTTGGTGCTATGTGTTGCCTCAGGAGGAAACACTACCACACTTATTTTTCACTTCTTATGCTGCTAGAAAAGTGTGGCAGTACTTTCTAACTACTGCTGGTATTAAGGTCAAGGGACTAACATTTCATCAAGCCATTGTCAAGTGTCGGACTGTCCAGGTGATACCAAGAATGAAGCCAATAATTCAAGCAATACCATCTATTATTGTGTGGGAACTATGGAAGAGGAGGAACTCATACAAATATAGAGATGTTGTTTTAGTGAATAGGGTTATTTACTAGGTTTCTACTACTCTACAATATCTGGTAAATTTCAGAAAGCCAAGCTTACAGAATGTTCCACACAAATGGCCTGATCTGATTAAAATGCTGGAGCAATTTACACCTACGTTGAAATATACTAAGGTGATATGGGGATTTCCTGAACAAGGATGGGTGAAGGTCAATACATATGGGGCTTGTAGGGGCAATCCTGGTAGGAGTTCTATTGGTTTTGTGATACGAAATGAGGAAGGGTATGTAGTATATGGGTGCGGAAAGGAGATAGAAGAAGGCACAAATACTGAAGCAGAAATGAAAGACATTCTGGAAGCATTAAGATATTGTGTTGCACATGATTACATACTCATCGAATTGCATATTGACTCAATGCTAGTTAAAAATGTAATCCTAAGGGAATGGATTGGACCATGGTCTGTGGTAGTTTATATGGATGAGATAAAATAATTGATGGATAGATGCAATCTGAAGGTGGCTCACACATTAAGGGATGGTAATAAATTGGCAGATGACATAGCCAATTATGCTCTAGACTTTGGACCGATGGAATGCAATGGTTTTGGAGATCTGGATGTCCAAGAAAGGAAAATTGTCAATAGTGATAAATCACAATGAGTAAAAGTAGCAAGAAGTTAAGAGGAGAGGAGTAAAGAAATAATAGGAGCAGGAGGAAATCTGGAACTGGTTCTACTAACCTAGCCATCTTTTTTGCAGGGAAAGTTACTTCGGGCATGTGTTCTCCCTTAAACAACTCTTACTTGGTGGTATCCGTACTATGTACTCAATACATAGAGAAGGAAGTAAGGGAGGGCACAAATGGTGACGTCCAAATCCACTACTAAAAAGTAATAGACACAGTCGCATGCAATATAATTTATCGAACTATGAGTCGGGGTCGAATTCCACAGAAGAACAATATGTAGGCGATTAGGAATGTAAGAAATTATCGCTTATCATGCAGTGCCAAACACTAAGAATTTTGGTTTGAAAATTTTTTTATATCTAAATGCGAAAATGTAAACTAACCTAGAAAGCAAGTAAAATGATCAATGTCTACAAGTATGGTTGCATCGGGAATTACACTCAAGTAACAAATATGAGCAAGTTTATGTTAATTAGCCACGGATAATAATTCTTAATTAGCTTCTTCCGAAGACTAACAAGACTTCCTGATTGAATTATCGCTAAAATAATTAGAAGATTAAGCACACTCGGAATGGCTACAAGTAGTTCAATCATATTCCTAGGTAGAATCTATAAAATGAGGGTTAACGCCTCAAGTTCTTGTTAACTAATCTTTCCCAACCCTAAATTATGTTTTCCAAAATTAATTCGGAGTTAATGGGCGAATCCTAGGGTTATCTAATCCCTTGGAAACATTAAAGAACAAGAATAATTAAAGTAACAATAACTCACTTCATAAATATATAAAAATCATTCAATACATAAGCACAACAAGGTATTTAATCCACACTTTAAATATGAGTATTCCCATAAACAAGATTCAAGTGTTGGAAATAAATACTACACAGTTAAATAGTTAATACAAAGCAAGAAAATGAAGAAATAAACATAAATGGGCAAGAAATATTAACCACAAGCTTCAATCTTTAAGATCCAATTGTGTGTGCAAAACCCTAGCTTCCAAAAATGTTCTCTCTAGTTCTATCAACCGAAAATAAGCCAAAGATCCTTAAAATATCTGTTTGGATGAGTATAAAAATGGTTTGGGGTTGGGAAGATATGAAATGTCTAATTTGCCCAGTTCTGATGCACGACTTCCACACCTGCGAAAGAATCATCGCAGTTGCGGCTCTGCAGAATCGGAGTCGCAAACCTAGAAGCGAAAATCCAAATGAACACTGCCACTGCAGATGCGGTTCACCAAGCGCAGATGCGCCATTGCAGAAGCAAAAATCCTATCGCATATGTGGTTCCTGAGAAATTGTCTTCTTTCGCAGAAGCGAGGTCGCTTGTGTGACCACTGTTTCGCAGATGCGGAATCCACTCGAGAATTTTGCATATTTTAGCCCTCTTTTTATCAATTCCACTTCAATTCAATTCAAATCATTTCGTAGTATCATTTGCCTGAAAATCTAACAATACACACCATAAGCGACCTCATATAATAGTAAAAGGACATAAAAGCTAAGAAAAGAGGCTAGATTGAGTGGTAAAATCACCACTCATAAACACCCCCAACTTAAAGCTTTTTCTTGTCCTCAAGCAAATCAAAACCAACACTTCCTTGAGGAATTACCATTTAAAACATAAGTGGTATTGCTATTATGATAACATTCTCCAATTTAAGAATTGTAGTTATGGATTTGATTGGTACTAACAATTAGGCTCAAGTATGTCTATTTTTCCCGAATAACTTCCTCATAAAGAAAAACAACTTCAAGAATGTGCATGGGAGTTTCAAAATAATCAAGTGATAAAAATAAGCCTCAAGATGTGACTCAAAAGCACTGGTCCACTACATATGCTCACTTTCCTCAATTTCACCAATCCTTCCTAATTCATGTGCCATCACAAGAAAGAAAGTCCCAAAATCACTATATTTACAATACAACATAAGGGATGAATATTACAAAAACACTAACTCTCACAACGAACTTCAAGTGTTACAACATCCCATACCTTAAGCTTGCCTTATTTTAATTCACCGCTTATTCAAGAATGTTCAGTTGGAGGTCCCATAAGGACTTTTTAAGCTTGTAATGTAGGTTTAGGGAAGGGTCGGATAAGTATTTGGATACAAGTTACTTCACCCTCCTTGAACACTACTCACAATTTTTC
>MU741704.1:81842-155144 GCA_026770625.1 Nicotiana glauca
CATGTGGTCCTAGACTCAATGTACAACCTTACCAATCTCCACTTTCACACCACTCCCCAACTTAGGCTTTTAGCCTCATTCTCAATGTTCAAGGAAGGACGGGTTCAAGAGAGGGAATTATTTTACAAAAAGGGAAAGGTTTGTAATGAGTTGGCCAAAGAAAAGGTTTAAAGGCTCAAATTAGGTACTAGTGGTATTATCTACGCAAAGGTAGGCTTGAAAGTCTAAAGAGGTTTTGCAAATAAAACAAAGAATGCCTAAGATCATTCCTCCAACCAAACATAATATTATTAGCATTGAAAGACCAACCGGGTAAGTTCTAGATGATAGAAGTAAACATAAAAATTATTTGTACAAATACTAACACTCATGGCACATGAATTAATCAAGACGGACCAATCATTTTTTACTAAGAATGACTAGAGCAATATTTTCGAACTAGTGGGCAAAGAGTCACTAAAAGAGCCAAAAATTTATCACTAAAATCATTCTTCACCATACAACCTGTTGTTTTAGTTCAAAATCGCAATTTCGGAGGGGTATTCTTATTTCACACTTCACATACAAGAGACTAATTTTATTAGTACCAAGTAATCCAAAAGCCTCATCCTAGCAAAACAAGTCTAATTTCTTTAAGAAAGTTTCCAGGCCATCTATCATAGGGAAAAGTCACCCGGTTCACTTCAAAAATATTTCTTGGGAAAGAACCGTAGCATGAACAAAACCCAAGGAAATATTACTAAAGGAAATAAAAATTAAAAGAAAACAAAACTACTAAAAGGGATACTAAAGTAAAAGAAACTAAAACTAATAACAATAAGCTACAAAAAAAAAGAAAATAAATAACGGAAGAAAAAAAAACATGACTAATCAAACCAAGCTCGGCAAGAGAACCTGCTACACACAATAGCCCAGCAAGGGCATACAATATCCACAACAGCATAATCACAAGCCCGCTAAGGGCATACAGTATCCATAACAACAAACTAAGCCGGCAAGGGCATACAAAATCAAAACATGAATACAGTGTGAAAATGGAGCACAAGGTCAGTCGGGTAATAGAACCATATTATGCAATTCAAAACATTGCAATTTAGTCAAAAAATCAGGTTAAACAGGCCTGGGAAGCCCCTGATGCAAAGCTACTGGATTTGCACAATTTGCACAGTTTCCGCATCTGCGGAAAAGAGACCGCATAAGCGATCCCACACCTGTGAAAAATGGACCGCATCTGCGTATTTTTTATTTTTTATTTTTCCAGAAATTGCACCTACGGAAATTTCATCGCAGGTGCGGATTTGCATATGCGAAAAATTTTCGCTTCTGCATTTTATGACCAGTTCTTCTTCTGCCCATAATTTTTTTTTTCAAATTTGTGATTCTTAACTCAATTTTTGGCATCTAACTTATACTCAAGCTTTCTAAGTTAGTGCAGTACATGGGATTATGATTCCATTTAGACCAATTTTGAGGTGCTTTACAAGAAAATTTCATTTAAGCATTGAGTCGAACATCTTGCGAGCAAGTTAAACTAAACTCTTATTCAAACAAATTGGGCACTGAGAATTCCCACGAATTTGTTCATGAATATACAGCACACACATGAAAACTCTCAACCAATTTCCCTCGCATCCTAAAGCTAATAGCAATAAATCGAAACAAAAAGAAAGAAAAACAAAATAAAATTAAAAAGAACTGTTGGCTAAGGAGAAACAGGGAGAATGTAAGGGAAGAGATGAAGAATGAGGTGAGGATTTAGAAGACATTACCTAAATTTTGCACAAGAGAAAGAATTCACGAGCATGTTTTGAATTTTTGGAGATTTTTTTCTCGTGTTTGGGGAGTTAGGGCTGGGGAGAAAAGTGCATAGAGAATACCAGAGCAAATGAGGAGTCTGAAAAATTTTCAAATTAAAGACCTGCTCGGTTTCCGCATCTACGGAAATTTTCATGCTTCTACGATTCCGCTTATGCGGCCTGGTGTCCGCTTCTGCGAAACTTACTGCTTCTGCGATTGTTTATCCATTTCTGCATGACCGCAGATACGGTCTAAAGTCCATAGATGCGGTAACATCAGAAGTTTGATGCCCGGTTTTTGCAGCTACTGGTTTTAGCCCTCCGGACCACTCCGACCTGTTCAAAATGATGGGTTGCCTCCCACCAAGCAACGCATTTAACGTCGAGGCACGATGCAAATAATTTTACCACTTTTCTCACCTCTTGGATGATATGAACTGGGCACCTAGCTTGGAATCAAGCTTGTGACCACGAGCGATGGGGGGTGGTAAGTCGATGATCAAGCCAATCCTTAAATTCTTTATTTTGCACTTCTTGGCTCTCATGTGAGGAATGTCATTTTGTTTCCTTGTTTCCTCAAATTGTAAAATTTAGGGCATGAGTTTTCCCTCCTCTCAATCCCTCATTGACTCGTGCAGTTCAATTTCCACATCACCCCATAATTCCAATGCTGAAAAATGCTTGGAATGTGACTTCAAGCCTTCACTTTGCAATTTTTCTATTTTGACATCCTCTTCTTTCCCCGGACTAGAGTCAATATCAACCACATTTGCATTTATACCGGTTGACTCTAATTCCATATTTTTCTCGGCATCATTAATACTCATGGAGTCAGTTGGCGGATGTTCAATTCTTGAATCCTCATAGTAAAGCTCACTTTATTCCTTGGAATTGGACTCTTCTTGGCTTTCTTTTAGACACTCAAGTTGGTGGGCATAGTGAGCCTCAACCAATATTTGCATTTGATCCTCCCAAGTGTGAATATGTTCATCATTGTAATTAAAGCCTTGTTTCAAGTCCTCGAGTGCAAAGTTGTGCTTCTCCTCATCTTCAAGAATGGTCTCCACCATGAGTATTATTTTCTCATTTTGAGCATTTGGGAGTTCTTCTTGTTTTGATCAAGTACCAGCGAAGGATATTTCAACTTCAATTTCCATGGAAGGTCCTTGGCTTTCATTCACTTCCGAGGCATTTTCAACCCTTAAGGCTTCGATCATTTCATCCATTTGGGAGTGCAACCTTTCAAGTGACAAGTCATTTTAGAGACTATTCTCCAAAAGCTCCTCCAAGGCATTTTGCACCTTGTTTCCTTCTTCAAGTAAGTACTCCAACATAAGTTTGAACTCTCCATTTCGGCCATGCTCAACTTATTCCATTTCCATAGCCCTATAATTCTCATCAAGACAAGTAGAATCATCATAGTGGGGGGCTTGGGTAAGGGAATAACAAATAAGCATAATCATCCCAATGACGATTTTGGAAACCACACTTATCACAAACACTCCACTCATGATTTTGAGATTGTGTGCATAATCCACCCCCGGAAGAATTTAAACAATTTTTTCACGAGTGTGGTCCTCCACAATAAGGACAAGGGTCATCAAAGTATGAACAACTACCATCCGACAAAATTTCATTATATGATGCCATTTTTAAAAAATATGAAAATAAACAAGAAAAATAGACCAAGGTAAGAAAATTAATTACACAAATATTCACAAGTTTGGACCAAAGCACTTTCTCTTATTTCTCAAACAACCTAAATTACGCCAAATTGTTCCCCCGCAATGGTGTCAATTTTGGTGACGTCCAAATCCACTACTAAAAAGTAATAGACACGGTCGCATGCAATATAATTTATCCAACTATGAGTCAGGGTCGAATCCCACAGAGAACAATGTGTAGGCGATTAGGAATATAAGAAAATTATCGCTTATCGTACAATGCCAAACACTAAGAATTTTGGTTTAAAAAATATTTTATATCTAAATGCAAAAATGTAAACTCACCTAGAAAGCAAGTAAAATGATCAATGGCTACAAGTAAGGTTGCATCGGGAATTAAACTCAAGTAACAATCTAATATATTTCATGATTTTACAAATGTGAGCGTGTTTATGTTAATTAGCCATGGATAATAATTCTTAATTAGCTTCTTTCAAAGACTAACAAGACTTCCTAATTGAATTATCCCTAAAATAATTAGAAGATTAAGCACACCCGGAATGGCTAAAAGTAGTTCAATCCTATCCCTATGTAGAATCTATAAAATGAGGGTTAACGCCTCAAGTTCTTGTTAATTAATCTTTTCCAACCCCAAATTCTTTTTTCCAAAATTAATTCGGAGTTAATGGGCGACTCCTAGGGTTAGCTAATCCCTTTGGAAACATTAAAGAACTAGAACAATGAAAGTAACAATAAATCACTTCATAAATATATAAAAATCATTCAATACATAAGCACAACAAGGTATTTAATCCACACTTTAAATATGAGTATTTCCATAAACAAGATTCAAGTGTTGGAAATAAATACTACACACTTAAAAATTCAATACAAAGCAAGGAAATAAAGAAATAAACATAAATGGGTAAGAAATATTAACCACAAGCTTCAATCTTCAAGACCCAAGTGAGTGTGCAAAACCCTAGATTCCAAAATGTTCTCTCTAGTTCTATCAACTGAAAATAAGCCAAAGATCCATAAAATATCTATTTGGACGAGTATAAAAATGGTTTTGGGGTTGAGAAGATATGAAATGTCTAATTTGCCCAGTTTTGATGCACGACTTCCGCACCTGCGGAAGAATCATCGCAGGTGCGGCTCCGCAGAAGCGGAGTTCCAAACGTAGAAGCGAAAATCCAAATGAACACTGCCATCGTAGATGCAGTTCACCAAGCACAGATGCGCCATCCCAGAAGCAAAAATCCTACCACAGATACAGTTCCTGAGAAATTGTCTTCTTTCGTAGATGCGTGCTTCCATCCGCAGAAGCGAGGTTGCTTCTGCGACCACTGTTTCGTAGATGCGGAATTCACTGGAGACTTTTGCATATTTTCACCCTCTTTTGCTCAATTCCCCTTCAATTCAATTCAAATCAGTTCGTAGCATCATTTACCTGAAAATCTAACAATACACACCATAAGCGACCTCATATTATAGTAAAATGACATAAAAACTAAGGAAAATAGGCTAGATTGAGTGGTAAAATTACCACTCATCAACAAACATGACATTGGATCAAAGGTTTTTTATAAGATTCACAACAGGAAAAGCATGCACCTTCCCGACAGGAAATGGTAATGTGGTAATGTGGAAATGCCTTATCATGATTTTCAGCTGTAGAGGGGAGGTTAAGCTGCTTGATGTAGCTAGGAGGAGGTTGGCAAACAAAGATATGGAGATGGAGGGAAGGAGAGGATACTATGGTCATATTTTACCCTATGCCATTTCACACAAGAGTACTACATGTATAGGTCCACAACTTTTTGTTCGTCAAAGTGGAGATCACACGATGTTGGGGATTACAAGGATCACTTGCTTTCTTGGACACCAAAAAACACGACCAAATCACATGCTGGACTGCAAATTTTGAAGCAATCGTCTCACGATGCAAAATAAGACATGCGCCTTGGAACTTCCAAAATGGGGGCTTTCAGACATGCCATTACGTATGGGACTAGCTTTTGAGTTCAACAAGAAGCTAAATGTGATTGAAACAAAACTAACATGTGCAACACGATACATGTTATGATGCAGTTTTTGTTCGATGTATTTGACAATCTTGATGGCACACGATCGGCAATGCTGGAGGTTAAAGAATATAGACAAATTACTAAAGCAAGTGCCAATTTTGAGTTTCGATAAATTCACTGGAATATTAAATTGGTGCCAACGAGCTGAAAATCACGAGTGGATTATTAAATTAGTGTTAATGGTCACGCATGGATTATTAACTTGGTTGGCCAGTGAGATGGAATCGAGTAAACAATTTCCAAGAAAGGGTTACAAATCTTTGGAAACAAAAAAAGCATGTGGAGCATGCAGGTTCATAGATAAATTGAGATTAAACAAAGCACGATTCATCTATTTTCGAGGAGTTCACTCACACAAATGCAAGCATGCTTCTGGAGGAATCAAAGTAGCATCCAGACGAGCACATGCACAAGTGCACTTTGTGAGCCTCTTAGAACTAGCATGTTACATAGGAAGAATGAGAATTAATAAATTAATAAAGAAAGTGCAAAAGGCATCACAACAACTATGAGGCAACATGATTGCAAAAACTTTCTATTAAGAGCACATAAAAAATGCTGGGAAGCAATGCTCGAAGGAAATGACTGCAAGTAGAGAAATAAGCAAATGAGCTGGGCATTGATAATATGGAAATACAATGCGGAAATGATGAATTATGGCCTAGTTTTTAGGTGTGATATTTATAGTTTCATTTTTCCTAATAAATAAAATGTAATATCAATTTTGAGTTCTTTGCTCAATATTGATAATATGTGCTATGTAATCATCAAAGTTTATCTTTTTCATTATGTTACACCTACAAACAATGTAATTTACATTTATTGTTTTTTTAATATAAAAAATCTAGCCCTAGACGATTGCCTAGCGGATTGAAGAAAAAAAAAACCCCTCATTCCCCATCTCCCTGCCGCCTCTGAAACCCTCCTCTCTCAGTTCTCTCTCAACTCCCCCTCAAACCCTAGCTGCCTTCTACTATTTCCACCCATAAACTCACCGGAGTCCATGGCTTCGCAGGCCATGGATATCCTACACTCACCTCCTACGGCTCCTAAATGACTGATGCTCGAAGGTTCGAGGCCAGACTTCGAGGGTCTTCACTAAGACCTTCACCGATTCGAGGATTGCAGCCACCTCCGGCCTTTCTCCGGTGGCTCTTGGTCTTCTGAGCCTGTTTCTGACCTTATCCAACTTAGATCAGACCTTTTCCAAGCCTTTCACACTCTAGTGTTCTTCTGAAACCCTAACTATTTGTGGTTTTCTCCGATTATCTTAAATTTGTTGTGTATCCATGCTTTATTGGAGTTTTTGAACGATTTTCCCAACTTTTATTTCGAAAATTACTTTCAAAGTTTACTTCTTCCCCATTTAGGGTTTTCTGAAAATTTTCAAAATGTTTCTCTGACTTTTCTTTGCTTTTTCTTTGTGTGTATTTGTCTGTTCTTTTGTTTTCTTTCCTACCACACATGTTCTTCTACTGTATTCTTATGTTTTCCCTTTATCACGCAGGTTCTTCTACTGTGTTCCGTTCTTTCTTCTATTGTGTTTTCTATGCTATGTTCTCACATGACTCCCTACTATGTTCTGCTATTTTTCTGATACGCTTCGCCTGTTGTATCCTTCCACCATGTGCTTAAGTGTTCACTGTTTTCTCTTATGCTTTACCTATTTTAAGTTTCTTCTAAAAGACCTGTTTAAAGCATGTTTTCTTCTACTCTCATTGTGCTTCGAATCAGTTTTTTCACTATGTTTGCTTTGAACTTTCTACTGTACTTGTTTGTTTTCTCATGAGTCTCTGAAGGATATCTCTGAGCTTGTTTCAACTACTTGCCTCTTCACCTCTGTATTTGGTTAAAGGGGGAAACCCTAGAATTTGGGGGTTCTACCAAGGTTTAATCCTATGATTAAACTAGGGTATATAGAACCCTTGACTCTTTCAGACTAAGTTCTGAGTCTCTGAACTAGGTTCAAACTTCTTTGTTTGTATAGAATTTTGATTCTCCTATGCTAGACTCTTTCATTGAATAGCATGATAAATTCTTTCATGTTTAAGCATGCCTGTGTGCTTTATATGTGTGTTGAATCCTTCTTTAAAAGGTTTTCAAACCTATGATTGAATCAGAATCCTTTTTTAGGTTTAATTGATTGTTACTAATCTTCCTTAAGTAAAACTCTTTTCGTCACCTTTTCTAACTAGGTTCATTCATATAAAATCTTTGACTTCTGTTTTGCCGGTTGTTAACTGATTCCTTTTCCTTGTTTGCACGAACTGTGTTTTGTCAAGACCTTGTCCTTAAATAGAACATTATGTACTTACCCCTATTATACTGCCTTACACAAAGTGTTTGATTAATTTAGTTCCTTAATTAGTTTTACCGTTTGAAATCAGATTCCCTTAGTTAAAGGGAAACCTTGTGTAATTGATTGACAATCGATTTTCAAACTATTCTCTTACCTTATTTCTGCTTGCCTTCTACACTATAAAAAGAACGACCTCTTTTTCACAAACACATTTTCAATACACAACTCAATACACTTCAGACTTCACACTTATAATTCTTACCACATCTTCTGAACTTTCTTGTCTGCACTCTGGCTTTGACAAGACTACTGATTTCTTTTGCTTGTCTCTTTTAAAACTGGTATGTCTTAATTCAACTCCCAGAATCATTCCAATGTGTTTGCTTATAGTTTTTATATTTGTGTTTTACTTCCTGCAAAGATTGACATGCTCATATAATACTGTTTGCTTTACTTGTAAACATTTTCTCCCTATCCCATTGCCCTTTATATGTTTATAAGTGGGGATTCAGGGCATGGCAACATGAATTGTTGTCCATGAATTGAATTTGACCGCAAGTAAGCTGAAAGGTGTGCAGTATGTTCCATTGCTGAGCATGCCCTTTGCCTACACATTTCCTTGTATTCTGCTTCTATTATGAACCACATATCCATATTGCCCTATGTATGCTGAGTTAAGGTATAGCCTGGCAGCACCCAATTGTTGTCCAAGGCTGAACCTGACCTTCAATAGGTCCTAACTCCTCAATTTACTATGACAAGCTGGTTAGGGGTGTGCCAGCACTTCAAATTGCTGGGCATGACCACCAGCTTACCTTTTCCCTTCCCTACACTTACACTTACTCCTAGCTTGTAAGTTCTGCCCCCTCCTATGAGTCCTGCCTTGGGACCTTGAGTCCCCTCTGAACTTGGACATTTGAGGGATGGCCCTTCCACACTACACTATAAATCAATTCTGCAAGGATATTTGGGGTGTAAGCATTGCCTGGAGTTCTTGAAGCTCCTTGGAACTTTGACACATCCCAAATAAGAGAAAGGCTTTGAAATTTGATCCCCAAAAGTTGGTTTATCTCATATTATTAGACTCTGAGTCTGAATTGGGCTGATTAGATATAGATGTAATCACTGATGCAAATTTTACTTTCTTTCTGATTCATTCAGTCTGTAATAATTTAGTAATAACTGTTGAAGGTTAGTAAAAGGGAGGGTCAATCATGAATGCAAAAAGGGTAGATATCATGACCATAGGGAAATACTATTTCTAAAATTTTGCGTTTTCGTATAGTTAACCACTGATATTCCGCATTTCACATAGAAATCATGTCTATAGGATATTTACTATTTCAAATTCTGCATTTCACATAGAAATCATGTTCATAGGATTATTACTTTCAAACTCTGCATTTTTACGTAGATACCATGTCTATAGGATATTTACTCTTTCAAATTCTGCATTTTACATAGAAATCATGTTCATAGGATTATTACTTTCAAACTCTGCATTTTCATATAGATACCATGCTCATAAGTTTTATGCACTTCATATAAATACCATGTCCATGAGTCATTACTAAAATTCTGCATATCATATAGCTAATATGCCTATAGTACCCCTGCACTCTTACACACGTCCTAAATCAATCACGCGTAGAAAATCATGCCTATAGGGATAACTAAATGAATCTAAATAGTCCACTCGCTCCTAATTCTAAAATCAGTAGTAATTTTGTTTAACACTCGCAGAAATTATGACTTTGTAACTAATAATTCTTTTTCTGCAATCAGTTTATGACTTCGTCTTTGAACTAATAGATATCATGCCTATAGGTCCTGTTTAATACATAGGCAAACGGTTAGGTAATTAATCAACTGTGTCAGTCTTTAACAACTACATCTAAGCAGGGCTAATTTGGACCCCCTATCTGGGAAATATGTGGTAAATCAACCTATTATATGCCTTAATTTAATTCAGACCAAACCAGTACGTATAAGACATGCTAAAATATATGCTTATCTTTAATTTTAGGAGGTTTATTTGAGCCATATCTACTTACCTGTTGTCCCAAAACTTGCTGTATATGTTTTGAATGTCGCCTTAGAATTTTATCCTTTGAAACTTCTAAAATTCCACAAACTCCCTCCCCTTTAGGATTAGCAGTCCAATATGTCGCTGTGACTGATAGTATTGGGATGGGTAATAGCATGCAACAAGTAAAGATACTATTCCGCACTTAATACCTCAACGTTTTGGGAACGGTAGATATGGATATGATGACCGATGTGTTAATATCACGTGCGACCCCTCTTCTGAGAAGTGATTGCTGGATATTGCATTGATGTGATCCATATTTTTTATAAACCTAGGAATACCCTCCCTTTATATGTTTTCTTACTTGTTTTTCCTATAAGTTATTCAAATTTTTTTCACAAAAATTTGGCCTTATCCTTTTTCTCAAATGAGTTTAAATTTGTGTGCAAGCCCCTTTATTTGAGCCCTAATTTCTTATCTGTAAAGTCACACCCGAACTCTGTTTTTCCAACTCAAAACCCTTGGTGTCCTAATGTACTTAATCATTAGGTGGCAACTCTTCAAATCCAAAAACCCAAATCCCAAATGGGAATAGAGTTGTCTTCCCAAATATCGTAAACCCGGTTTCATGAGAAAAGGGGGCGTTAACATCTAGGCCAATTTTTCACTGCAGCAACCTTTTGTGGATCAACCATAATTCCTTCCCTGGAAATGACATGACCCAAGAACGCAACAGATTCAAGCCAAAATTCGCACTTTGTAAATTTTGAATACAATTGATGTTGCTGAAGAGTCTGCAGAATTGCCATAAGGTGGTCGGCATGGTTCTCCCGACTTCGGGAATACACAAGGATATAAAACTATCACAAAGGAATCTAGAAAAGTCTTGAAGACTCGATTCATAAGATCCATGAAAGCTGACGGGGCATTTGTTAGCCCTAAAGACATCACCATAAATTCAAAGTGCCCATACTGAGTTCTGAAATCTGTATTTGGAATATTTACTGCCTTATCTTCATTTGATGATACCTGGATCGCAAGTCAATCTTTGAGAAACACGTAGCACCTTGCAATTGATCGAAAAAGTCATCTATTCTTTGTAGAGGGTATTTTTTTTTATTGTGATCCTGTTGAGTTGCCGTTACTCAATACACATCTGCAAGGACCCATCTTTCTTCCTTACAAACAAGACTGGTGCACCCCACGGTGACACACTCGGCCGGATGAAACCTTTTTTTTAGCAAATCCTTCAATTGTTCCTTTAACTCTTTCAGTTCTATCGGTGCCATTCTGTAAGGTGGAATTGATATAGTATGCGTGCCTGGCATCACATCGATCCCAAAATCAATCTCCTTGTCTGGTGGAATCCCAGGGAGCTCATCTGGAATGACATCAAGAAATTCATTCACAAGGGGTACAGACTCAATGTTGAGCGCCTCGGCATTGGTGTCTGTAACTTATACTAAATGGTAGATACACACCTTCTTGATCATCTTCGCGGTCTTAAGGTAGGAAATAAACTAACCTCTAGGCACTACATCATCTCATTCCCATTCTATAACAGGCTCAGTAGGAAATTCAAGCCTCATAGTTCTAGTCCGGCAACTAAGTTTGGGAAAGCATGAATAAAGCCAATCCATTCCCATTATTATATTAAAGTCGACCATTCCTAACTCAATAAGATCGTTCGTGGTATCCCTACCCCGAACCGTAACAACACAACCCATATAGACTCGAGCAGTCGTGATAGACTTACCAACCGGAGTAGACACCAAAAATGGCTTATGAAGTTGTTCCAGTTCTATCCAAAATTCCATGGCAACAAAAGGGGTAACATAGGACATGGTGGAACCGTGGTCAATAAGTGCATACATATCATGATATTGAACAGTAAGAATACCTGTAACAATATCTGGAGAAGCCTCTGCAGTCTGGCGACCACTTATAGCATAGAATCGGCTGGGTCCTCCTGAACTTTTTGCATTACCCCTAACTGCACCATGCCCTATGGGTGCTGCGGTACCTCGAGCTGGAGAAGGGGCTGAAGTTGTGGCAGCTGCTAGACTGGATGGTTGTGCTATGCCCCTACCTGCTCCCTGGTGGGATACATGAAAATGTCTCTGAGTATGACCCCTCATCCCTCATCCATAACATATAGGTAACTCCAAATAACGAGTCCTTGAGTGCATTTTCCCACACCTGGGGCACGGGGACCTCTACTACTGCTGGGACCTCTATCTTGACCGACCCAACTAATAGGATCCCCTATTGCCCTGACCGGTCCTGAAACAACTCCACTGTTGCTATTGGCTGGTCCTTGATGACAAGGCACTGGCTGAAGACTGTGCAACAGACTGGGATGACCCTGATGACCCTGCTGGTAAGCTGATCTTCACTCGCTTATAGACTCACCCATATTGCCCGCAGACGGGGTCTTTCTACTACCCTCTCTCTCCATTCTATTCCTCAGTATACAGTTTTTTGTGGCCAGAGTAAATGCTACCATCTTCCTATAATTCATGTCCAAATTCAACGCTGTTGTAGATGCCTCATTAATAGTTAAAGGATTTAGACTCTGCACAAATCAGTGTGCCCTACCCTCTACGGTGGGCAACATGTGAATAACATACTTAGACAAATAGGAAAACTCCATATGCTACTCCCACACGCTCCCGTTACCCTGTTTAAGATTTTCGAACACTGCCGCACGGGCTACCCTTGTCTCAGTAGGCAAAAAGTGATCTATAAAGGCATCAGCGAACTTACTCCACCTCGCCAGAGGGCTCCCCTCCTCGCGGGAATCCTCCCATAACTCAAACCACGCATAGGTCACCCCTTTCAGGCGGTAGGCAGCCAACTCTACTCCCTCTGTCTTAGTCACATGCATAACCCTGAGAGTCTTGTGCATCTCATCAATAAAATCCTGAGGGTCCTCTTCCGGAATGGCACCCGAAAACCTTGAAGGCTCCAACTGCAGAAATCTATTTACCCTGGAACTGGTGGAATCCCCTTGCGAGCTAGATGAACTGGGTGCAACACTTGACCTCTGGGCCTGAGCGGCCACTAGTTGGGTCAACATCTTAATAGCTCCCCTAAGATCCCCATCAGAAATACCAGAACCGGAAGTTGGGGCTGGAGGCGGAACAAGGGTATCAACGGGAGGGATGGTCGTACCCTCCACGGGTGTAGGAATTGGGTAGTCTACTCTGGAATAGAAGAATTGGGCAGGGTGATAACATGGCGGCTACCCTCACCCACAGTATCAAACAGTGAATCATAAACCACCCCTAAAGTGGAATTAGCATTGGCTTCTTGGCCATTTCTCTCTTTTTTCTTAGGTGCCATTTACTAAAAAATAGAACAATGCTCTAGTTAGGGAGGGAACAGTTTCATCGAACGATCCAGAGTATCAAAGAAGGGTGTTTTTCCTAAATGCCCAAATAGCCTCCAGCTTATCGATGTTGTCGACTACACACTGGTAAGAAGGACTCTACTAGACACAGCTCCGAGACATCCTAGGACACTTTAAAACCTTAGGCTCTGATACCAAGTTTGTCATGACCCAACCTCGGGAGGCGCGACCAGCGCTCGATTGAGTGAACCAAACCGAGCAAGCCTCATCACACACTTCCTACCCAACTCATCATTAACAAGGTAACCATGTTTCCTTTTTATTTAGGCAAGGAAAGGTAGTACATTTAATAGTGTAGTTCATTCTTTATTACAAACTTAAAACGTAGTTACAGTCAGTTTCCAAAATTCCCATAAAGTTACAATTTATAGATAACATGAGTTTAGAATTACAACATAGTTCATGGACCTCTCAACACCCGTAAATAACCCATACATATGTCTACAGAGCCTCTAAGGATGTAAAAAGACAAGCATGATAGTGCAGGCAACTAGGCCTCGGCTATACTTCAAAAGTAGGAGTCTGCAACAAAAGATGTGTACTTTAACCCCTTGAAGGAGAAAGGGGCTCACCAAGACTTCGGGAAGAAGGTACTCCTCTACAGCGATCAATACTATCTGCAATGGAGCAACCTACATTCATTTAAACAAATGTAGTGCCCCCAATAAAAGGGACGTTAGTACCATGGAATAGTACTAGTATGTATAACTAAATTCCATCTAGTTATAAAGAACTTCCATACAAGAATAAAGAAATCATAAGTACAACTCAAAGGGGGACTTTAAATTCTATACATTTAAAAATAATGGAAGCATACAATTTTCATAGTGTGTTTCCATAGCTTTCAACTTTTGGAATCTTATACTGTTCATCATTGTTCACATTAACACTGCTAACTTGGGCGGAGTCAGATCTCGACTCGATCAGCTAGGTCACCTCATTTGAGATGTTCACTTCAATCACTAATTCGTTACCACCATATGCGTAGCATGGCGTCCGATCTCGTCCCGATCGGCTAGGCCGCCCTACCGAGGCATTTCCCTTTCCCATCAATCATCTCATTTTGATCTTTGTTTCCCCCATAACTCATTTCATATGCACTTTGGTCTACAACTATCACATCATACATTCGGCACTAGGACACATCTCACATTATCCCCAATTTCAATGCTAGGTTTGTAGTTTAGGAAAAAGGGTGTATACAAGAGTAATTTAAATTGCAAGCATGGAAAAGATTTCACATAAATGGAACAACATATGCAATTTTGATTTCAATTTAATGTCTAGGCATTTCGATTCATGATCCATAGTCCTTGCACCTTTCTTTAAGTTATCACAAATAGCATGTTAATCATATTCAGATATACTATCCACGCATATGAGATTGCAGCACCAACTCAAGTGAAATAAACAATCAGTACAACAATTCAATTTTGATCTTACTGCATTCACACAGCTACCAATGTTGCTCAATTTCTAAAAGATGGAGTTTTAGCCATACATACGTCAATAAATCCTTCCCCTAATTCTTATAAAAATTTTGGGACCCTTAGCACTTCAATCTATTTTATAAGAATTACAATTAAACCAAAAATTAGTGACGAGGTTAGGGTCCTAGCTCGTTTGAGCTTATCATCAAACATCAAAGGTGCATTGTGATCTTAGGCCCTTTTTGAAAGGAACTTCTTTAATATTATACCCCTAATTGCTATCTATTTAGCTCTCACCCTCCCCATACCCTATTATCCTTTGTGCATGCAAGATTACTAACCTTATAACCATGTATTTACTAGTTAATTACTTATTTTAATAGAAATATTTGAAATTATTGATGAGAGTACAATTCTTACCAATTAGGATGAAGACCTAGTAGCCTCAATTAACAATCTTCAAGGATTTGGGCAAGGATTTAGAGAGAGCTTGGTGAAGATTACTCCTTCTCACACTAGAACTCCCCTCTCTCTCTCTATGTCGTGCAAAATAAAAAAAATGGTCTATTGGGGTATTTTTAATAGGGTGGGGTCGTATATTAAAAATTAGAAAATAGGAGACCCTAGTCAGATCTGCGGTCGCATTTGCGATCGCCAAGTTGACATGCGGTCCGCAGAATGCACCGCCAAATTCTCCCTAAAAACTTGACACACTGACTGGGTTTGCGGTAGAAATGCGGTTCGCATTCACATTCTACGATCGCAAAATGCACTGCAGAGCTGCCCTTTACAAAATTCCAAAGAAATTATTCGACGACTATGCGATCCGTATTTTGGTTATGCGATCACATAATTGGACCCATAGTTTACTTCAAATTTGGTCAACACACTGACTCACTCTGCTGCAGAAATACGGTCCGCATCCCTGATATGCGACCATATTATCGACCATAAAATTGTACTTTTTTATGGAAAACACAGTTTCTTGACTTTTTAATGCAAAGCTTAGTCCAAAAGGGTCCGAACCGCGGCGAGAAAACTCGCCTAAAAGAATTTTATACATCGCTAACACATATTCTTAATTTGGCACTACGAGATTTCAGGTTTATAGTAAAAATCTTTCACAAGCCTCACAACGTATTTTGGCCGGATTTGGGGTTTGATGTAGAATTTGATTTTTATCATTTGTAATTGTTTCTTTGTGCTTTATCTAACGTATTTGAGTTGCTTTTGGCAAGTTTTGTGCGGTTCTGAGGTCTCTACTTGCGTTATGTCATTTTTAAGGCATCGCTTGGGTTGCTCAATGTTGAAATTGGCTTGTTTGAGATAAGTAACTCTACTAAACTTAGTTCTAAGGGTATGAAACCCCAAATTTATGTGTTGTGCGATTGGTATAGAGGTAACGCACATGTGAGGTGACGGGCGTGTGGGTGTGTACCCTATGAATTGTTATTGTTGCTTCCCCAACACTTTTTAGTAGCCCTAGTTTGTTGATATTTGTGTTTTTACCATGTGATTAATCAATTGAGCTATCAATCATGGTAGATATCTTTTTTAGGCTTTATGTTGATATTGTTAGGACCCATATTGGTCATTTTTTGCTGTCACCTCACGAATTTCATTGATATTTCGTACTGAGTCATATTTATGCATTCATATCATATCTCAGTCTTAGTTGTTATTTATTAATACATCATATCATTGTTGGCGTGCTAGTTTCATTGAATTGAGAGCCTAAGAGACTGGAGAGATGGATGATTGAGTAAGGCCGAGGGCCTTATTGTGAGGATATTTGTGGGATTCGGGCTGCACGCCACAACATGTTTTACTAATTTATGACATTATTGTCTTGTTATAGCGCTTGGGCTGAAGGAGCCCCTCCGAAGTCTGTACACAACCCCAGTGAATGCAGGTACATATTGCATGCAAGTGCCGAGTGATTGGGAGGATTGAGTGGTTTTAAGGACTGAGTGGTAGTGAGAACGCAGTGACTGGGAGGATTAAGTAAATTGATACTCTGAGAGTATGCATATGGTTTTATTACTAATTCGCATCACATTTGACATGCACATGAGATACATGCATAGAGATGCATTTTTCCTCATGATGTACGGTATCATGTCATTCATAACTTTTTACAAACATTGATATGTGGTTATAGAGAGGTATTTCACACATGCTATCTGGAAAGGGAATAAAAGAAATATCATATTTACCGTTGAAAGGATTTTTGGGAAAAAGTTACAGTTGTCAAACTTACTCATCTTTTTGAGATTTCGGTAAAGGATTTGGGCTTTCATTTGTATACTTGAAAAGTGGAACTATTTTTCGAAAAACTATGAAAAAGCTGAGTACTTTATCTCTGAGCCATTTATTTATTTATTTGCTTTACACTGTTATGAACTGCTATTTGGTTATTGGTGTTGGACCCGACCTATGTTCTACCTCGTCACTACTTTCAACCGAAGGTTAGGTTTGTTACTTATTGAGTACATATGGTTGGTTGTACTCATACTTCACTTCCTGCACATTGTGTGCAGATCTTAGATGCCGATGTTGTTAAGTTCAATGGTTGCTGGTTTTGAGGATGTACCCGCGTTGCTGTTGTAGCTGCCTCTTGCTCGTGGTAGCCTTAGGTTTTTATAAAACTCTATATACGTATTTTTTCAAACAGGAGATGTATTTTCTTCATATCAGGATTGTAAACTCTATTCGTAGAAGCTCATGATTTGTACTATCAATAATTGGGAAATATTTAAGATTAAATAATTCTTTTTATATAATTTTATTATTGATATTATTGGAATTAAATAGTGATTAGTTGGCTTACCTAGCGAGCTGGGTTAGGTACCTTCATGACTA
Organism: Nicotiana glauca; assembly: GCA_026770625.1. Taxonomy (NCBI): domain Eukaryota; kingdom Viridiplantae; phylum Streptophyta; class Magnoliopsida; order Solanales; family Solanaceae; genus Nicotiana; species Nicotiana glauca. The sequence goes on from MU741704.1 coordinate 99,425, forward strand.
GTGATTTTGAGTCGTGACGCCACAGATGGTGAGGACGCGAGTTATTGAATAGGGTGGATGACCACCAGTACCACCACCCAGGGCCACTAGAGGCTGAGGACGCGGCCGTGGTCGTGGTATAGGCAGAGCAACGAGGGCAGCACTAGTAGATCCACCAGCTGCCCCAGTTCAGGACTAGGTCTCAGCTATGGACCCTCCAATAGCACCAGTTGTGGCTATTATTATTTCGGGTTTTAGGAGGCCTTGGCTCAGATATTATCAGTTTGCAGTAGCCTAGCTCAGGCGGTTTAAGCCACTACCCGCACACCTGAGCAGGTCGTGCAAGGACTTTAGATGCCGGGGGCACATCCAGCTCTGCCGGTCGTAGCTGCTCAGGACTATGTAATTCCTGTCATGCCACAGGATAAGCAGCGTAGGCTGGATAGATTTGATAGACTTCATCCTACGACCTTCAGTGGAGTAGAGGGTGAGGATGTCCAGGGCTTTGTTGACAAGTATCAGAGGATGCTTCGTACAACCGATATTCTGGAGACCAACGTGGTCACTTTCACTACTTATCAGTTCTCAGGAGCCAGTTTTACCTAGTGAGAGGATTTTGAGAGGCGTAGTCCTGTTGGTGCAACACCCTTTTCTTGGCAGCAGTTCTTCGTTCTCTTTCTGGAGAAGTATGTACCGTGATCTCGCAGAGAGGAGCTGCCTAGATAGTATAAGTGGTTGCATTATAGGGATATGATCACATTGCAGTATGAGTTGACGTTCTCTAAGTTAGCTCATCTTGCTATCTGGTAGGTCCCAACAGATAGAGAGAGGATCAGGAGATGTGTCGATGGTCTTACTTATCAGCTCCGTATTCTCATGACCAGGGAGAGGGTGACTGGTGCTACATTCGAGGACATTGTGGATATTGTTGGGAGATTGAGTCTGTCCATCGTTAGGAGCAATAGGAAAGGGAGGCCAAGAGGCCTCGAGGATCTGGTAGCTATAGTGGAGCTCCTTCAAGGGCCAGTTTCAGCATGGTAAAGGCTGACAGTTCCAACATGGTCAGTATGATCGCTCAGTTTATCGAGGGGTGTCATCGCATCACGGTTCCCACAGTTCACACCAGGGCCATTCTTCACTTAGTTCCCTCCCAACTCAGAGCTCATCACGTGCTCCATCTGTAGAGGGCTCTTCTATACTGAGTGCATCTACTGGTCACTCCAGTGTGAGGGGTTCTCATCAGTCCGCTTCTCCAGCACCTGGGAGTTGTTATGAGTGCGGCGAGATGGGCCACATATGGAGGCAGTGTCCCCGTCGTGTTGCTAGTTCATTCGAGTAGAGGGTCCAGTCATCGCTTTAGCACCAGTTACTTTACCGCCACCCCCTAGCTAGCTTAGGGTGGGGGTCAATCAGCCAAGGGTCGCCCAGAAGGGGAGGTCGATCAGGGGGCGGTCAGGCCTATTTCTATGCTCTTCCAGGCAGACCCGATGTTATGGCTTCTGATGCTATTATTACATGTATTATTTTAGTCTGCCACCGAGATGCCTCTATATTATTTGATCCCGATTCCACCTATTATTATATGTTATCATACTTTGCTTGTTATTTGGGTATGCCCCATAAGTTTTTTGCTTTACCTATTAATGTATCTACTCCGGTAGGCGATACTATTATTGTAGACCATGTGTACCGGTCATGTGTGATGACTATTGGGGGTTTGGAGACCCGAGTTGATCTTTTACCATTGAGTATGGTGGATTTTGATGTTCTTCTAGGCATGGATTAGCTCTCTCTTGGTCGCTTTATTCTAGATTGTCATGTTAGGACAGTCACATTGGCTATGCCGGGTGTGCCATGGATTGAGTGGCGAGGTGTGACTGATTATGTTACTAGTAGTGTGATCTCTTTCTTGAAGGCCCAGCATATAGTTGGGAAGGGTTGTCTTTCGTATATTGCCTTTGTGAGGGATGTTGAAGCTGTGACTCCCAATATTGATTCTATCCCAGTTGTAAGGGATTTCCCTGCTTTATTTCTTGGAGACTTGTCGGGCATGCCACAGGATAGGGATATTGATTTTGGTATTGACCTGGTGCCAGGCACTCAACCAATTTCTATTTTGTTATATTGTCGGCACCAGCGGAGTTGAAGGAGCAGCTTTAGAAAATCCTTAATAAAGGATCTATTCGGCCTAGTGTGCTGCCTTGGGGTGTGCTAGTTCTGTTTGTGAAGAAAAAGGATGGCACAATGAGAATGTTCATTGATTATAGGCAATTAAATAAGGTAACAGTTAAGAACAAGTATCCTTCGACTCACAATGATGATTTATTCGACCATATTCAAGGAGCGAGGGTATTCTCCAAGATTGATCTCTATTAGGGTTATCACCAGTTGAAGATCAAGGATTCAGATATTCGCAAGACAGCCTTCAGGACCGGATATGGTATTATACGTTCCTGGTTATGTCTTTTGGGATGACCAATGCCCCAGCAGTGTTCGTGCATCTGATGAACGGCGTGTTTCGGCATTATCTTAACTCATTTATCATAGTTTTCATTAACGATGTCCTGGTATATTTACGTACTCAGGAGGAGCACAATTTGAGGATTGTGTTGTAGAGATTGAGGGAGGAGAAGAATTATGCAAAGTTCTCCAAGTGTGAGTTTTGGCTCAATTCAGTGGTGTTCCTGGGACATGTGGTGTCCAGTGAGGATATTCTAGTTGACCCAAAGAGGTTAGAGGCGGTTCAGAGTTGGCCCAGACCGTCCTCAGCCTAAGAGATTTGCAATTTTCTTGGTTTGGCAAGCTATTATCGCCAATTCGTTCAAGGATTCTCATCTATCGCATCGCCTTTGACCAAGTTGACTTAGAAGGGTGCTTCATTTGTATGGTCAGATGAGTGTGAGGAGAACATTTAGAAGCATAAGATAGCCTTGACCACAGATTCAGTATTGGTTTTGCCATCATCTTCAGGGTTATATACCATGTATTGAGATTCTTTAAGAGTAGGGATTGGTTGTGTGTTGATGCAGGAGGTACAGTTATTGCTTATGCTTCTTGTTAGTTGAAGCCTGATGAGAAGAACTACCTCATTCATGATTTGGAGTTGGCTGCCATAATTCACGTGTTGAATATTTAGAGGCATTACTTATATGGCGTATCTTGTGAAGTATTCACTGATCATCGTAGTCTTCAGCATTTGTTCAACCAAAGGGATCTTAATTTGAGACAACGGAGATGGTTGGAGTTGCTTAAGGATTATGACATCACTATATTGTACCATTCGGGGAAAGCCAATGTGGTGGTTGATGCTTTGAGCCAAAAGGCAGTAAGTTTGGGGAGTTTGGCATATATACAAATTGGGGAGAGACCTCTTGCGGTTGATGTTCATGCTTTGGCCAATCAGTTTGTGAGGTTGGATATTTTGGAACCCAGTCAGGTATTGGCTTGTGTGGTTTCTCGGTCATCCCTATATGAGCGCATCAGAGAGCGCTAGTATGATGATCTATATTTGCGCGTCCTTAGAGACAAAGTTCAACATGATGATGTCAGAGATGTGACTATTGGAGATGATGGGGTATTGAGGATACAGGGCCAGATTTGTTTGCCCAATGTGGATGGGCTTCGGAAGTTTATTCTGGAAGAGGCCTATGGCTCGCGATATTCTATTCATCCAGGAGCCACAAAGATGTATCGAGATATGAGTCAGTATTATTGGTGGAGGAGAATAAAGAAAGATATTATGAGATTTGTAGCTCGGTGTCTCAATTGTCAACAGATGAAATATGAGCATCAGAGACCGGGTGGCTTGCTTCAGTGGATGGATATTCCAGAGTGGAATTGGGAGCGGATCACTATGGACTTTGTAGTTCGTCTTCCATGGACTTTGAAGAAGTTTAATGCTATTTGGGTGATTGTGGATCGGCTGACCAAGTCCGCGCACTTCATTCCTATCTATACTACTTATGCTTCAGAGCGGTTAGTAGAGATATATATATTCGGGAGATTGTTCAGCTGCATGGTGTCCCAATTTCCATTATTTTAGATCAGGGAACTCAGTTTACTTCCCAGTTTAGGAAGTCTGTTTAGCGCGAGTTAGGTGCTCAGGTTGAGTTGAGAATAACTTTCCATCCTCAGAAGGACGGGCAATGCGAGCACACTATTCAGATATTGGAGGATATGCTACATGCATGTGTTGTTGATTATGAAGCATTGTGGGATCAGTTTCTACCGCTTGCAAAGTTTTCATATAACAATAGCTACCAGTCGAGTATTCAGATGGCTCCATATAAGGCTTTTTATGGGAGGCGGTGTAGATCTCTGGTTGGTTAGTTTGAGCACGGTGAGGCTAGGCTATTGAGTACAAATTTGGTTCAGGATGATTTAGATAAGGTGCAGGTGATATAGAGACACTTCGTACAGCGCAGTCGAGGCAAAAGAGTTATGCTGACAGGAAGGTTCGAGATGTGTCCTACATGGTTGGTGAGAAGGTCCTGTCAAAGGTTTCGCCCACGAAGGGTGTTATGAGATTTGGAAAGAAAGGGAAGTTGAGTTTGCGGTTCATTAGGCCTTTTAAGGTACTTCAAAGGATTGGGGAGGTGGCTTATAAGCTTGCCTTGCCACCCAGCTTGTTGAATGTGCATCCGGTGTTCCATGTTTCTATGCTCCCGAAGTATATTGGAGATCTATCTCGTGTTCTGGATTTTAGCACTATTCAGTTGGAGGGTGATTTGACTTATGATGTTGAGCCAGCAACCATTTTGGAGCGTCAGGTTCAGAAGTTGGGATCAAAAGATATAGCTTCAGTCAAAGTGCAGTGGAGAGGTCGGCCCATGGAAGAGGCTACCTGGGAGACCGAGCGGGAGATACGGAACAGATATCCTCAACTATTTGAGGCTTCAAGTATGTTTCTTGACTCGTTTGGCGACGAACGTTTGTTTAAGTTAGGGAGGATGTAACGACCCGGCCAGTCCTCTCATGAGTTACCACTCTGTTTCCCCCATTTCTATTTCTTTATGCTTTGTTATTCGTGTTTTGTGGTATCGTTGGAAAATTCAACCAGATGTTGAATTATGTGTTAGAGATCTCGGATATGAGTTTCGATGGATCGATTAGCTTCGAAAGGTTCTTTATGACTTAGGAGTGTGATTGAAATGGGTTTTGGAGGTTTGGAATAGATTTAGGCTTGCATTGGCAAAGTAAATATTTTTGCAATTTCCGGTTGGTAGGAGAGAATTTGATATAGGGGTCCGAATGGAGTTCCGAGAGTTACTATAGCTTCGTTATGTGATTTGGGATGTGTGTGCAAAATTTTAGGTCATTCACACGTGCTTTAGTTGGGTTTTTGATCAAAAGCGTAATTCGGAAGATTTTTAGAAACTTAGGTTTGAATCCACGTGTTTTGGTTGATTTGATTTTTTTTGGAAGTGTTGTGATGATTGGAACAAGTTTGAATAAGGTTTTAGGATATGTTGGTTCCTTTGGTCGAGGTCCTGAGGCGTCGGGTGAGTTTCGGGTGGTCAATCGGACCATTTTGAAGTTTAGAAAGCTGCAGATTTTGGGTTCTAGTAGTTGCAGACACTTTGGTGAGGGAACTAGAAATTTAGCCTTTGCATTCGCGAGGTAGGTGATGCATTCGCAAAGGGCTGCCGGATTGTGCATCGCGTTCGTGGGCGTGTAGTCGTGTTCGCATAGAAAGAATTGAGATGTGTTTCGCGAACACGAGGCTTTAACTCAGTAGAATTAACTCATCTTGTTCGCGTTGTATGGGACGCATTCGCGAAGTTTCATTAGGGTGAGACATCGCATTTGCAAGGGCTTGGTCCCGATTGCGTAAGAGGAAATTTGGTAAAAGTAAAGAAGTACTTTGCGAACGCGAGGCTTTGACCGCGTTAGCGAAGATAGAAATTAGACCTGGGCAAAATGTTTTTAAACTCATCTTGTCCGAGATTTTGAGGTTTATTTCCACCATAGCTGGTCATCATTAAAGCTTTTTGAAGGGTACTGAAGAGGGATTCAAAAGGAATCACGTTGAGGTAAGATTCTTGGACTTAAAACTCGATTATTATGTGAATTCCACCTAGAAAATCATGAAATCTAAGCCTAAAAATTGGAGTTCTAGGGCTTGAAATTAGAGACCAACCATTTGGGATTTGAAGGGTTATTTGTGGATGAATTTTGATGTTCTTGGTATAAATAAACTCGTCGGAAGATAAGGAATCTATTGGTGTAAAAAATTTTGAATTTTGAGATGTGGGCCTAGGGGTCAGGTTTTGGTAATTTTGGGGTTTGGGCCCTTTATTGATTCTTTTCACTTGGGCTTTGTTTCCTTGGCATATTTTGACGTCCTCGTTCTGATTTTAGTTAGATTCAAAATGCATCGAGCCTGATTCGAGGGGCAAAGGCATCAAGGTCTAGAGATTTAGCCAGTTCGAGATGAGTAATGATTGTAAATGATGTTCTGAGGGTTGGAAACCCCGGATTGCACATTGTAGTGCTATAATGAGGTGAGACACATGCTCGATGACGAGCGTGGGGTCATGCACTGTTAGGGATTGTGACTTGGTCCATCCCGATGGATGATTTTACCACGTATTCGCTTGAAAACTATTTGCTATCATCATTATTTGGGCTGAATGCCATATTTAGGTCTACTGCCAACTATTTGAACCCTTCGGGGCTTTTTATTGATATTTCCTCACTATTTTAACTTTAGATTTGAACTCGATCATGTTATTTTCTACTGTTTCATACTCCGCCGTGTTTACTCAGTTTTAAGACTTAAATGATGTTTGGGCTGAGAAATATTGTTTTACTATTGTCCGAGGGGCTTGTGAGCATTTTTCACTGAGTAAGGCTGAGGGTCGATATTGTGAGGAAACACTGATACTGATTTGAGGCTGGGGGCCTGAGATATGTACCCTACAAGGTGGGTTGATTGATATAAGGCTGAGGTCCTAGATTTGATGCCACGAGATGGTTTGTTATTGCGCTTGGGTCGTAAGGGGCCCCTCCAGGAGTCTGTACACCCCTAGTGAGCGCGGGTACCCATTGTGATGTGAGATTTAGCCCGAGGGGCTGGTATTGTTTCTGAGATGTTGCCCGAGGGGCAGAGTTGTTGATACTGTACCCGAGGGGCAAATTTCTATTTTTTTACTTTATCATAATATTCTATCTATTACTTTTTTATTTGTTGAGAATGGATTTTTACTTAAATCTTCACTGATTCACTACTTTTAAATGGTTTTACTGCTTCATTATAGAATGCCTTGTGCCTTATGCGTTTTCTTACTTTTAGTTGTTATTGACATATGTTAGTCACTGAGTTGGAGTACTCACTTTACTCCCTGCACCGCGTTTGCAGATTCAGGCGCATCTGGTTCTGCTCCCGAGTGTTGATTTCTCCAGATTCAGGCAGGCTTTTAGAGATTACGAGGTAGTTGTTGATGTCTGCAACCCCATGTCTCTACTCCTCTATCATTTCTATTTCATTTCAGACATTGTACTAGTTATGGATTTCGCAGAATTTTATTATGACTTATAGATGTTCATGACTAGTGACAACCCGGTTAGGGCTCTGTATGGGTGTTCTTCCACATATTTATGTTAATATCGGTGTTTACCGTGAAAATGGTAACAACAATTAAATTTATAAATGGGATTCCAAAAATACGTGATCTATTCCCGAGCTACTTTGTAAGGGTGATGAATGCTAAACATGGAGTAAAACAGTAAAGATCAAGATAGCAAAAATAATAATGGAACCAGTAAGGGAACATTCACGGGCTTAGAACAAGCTAGTAGATACCTTGGGGCCAAGCCTCGAGCTACCTCGGACATGTTGAGGGTAATCTTATCGAGGTTAGTCAGGAAGGGGATAAGAGATGAGTATGTGTATACAAGGATCTATACCGTCAATCTTGATCGAAATGACGAAAAACAAACGAAGGACAATCAAAGAACAACAAAATGCTAGAGCGACTTCGGGGTCAAAGAACACAAATAACTTAGAAGAAAGAGATAGAGAGAGATATTATTGCTTTTTGGAGAAGTGGAGAAATCTCAGTCCTTTACACGGAAGGGTGAGTCCCCTTTTTATAGGGGAGGGGACTCGGTAAAATCCATGTATATTAATCGTGAGAATACAAAGATGGGACGGCTTGACGCAAGTCCTCTCAGTAGGCATCAGATAGGCTGAACCTATCAGGTGTAGCCATGTGCCTAAGAGCCTTCTTCTTCTATTCTGACCTCGGACCCTGCCTCATTCGATTCGGACTCCAACAAGCCCTGAGACCGAGAACTTGACCGAGGCCTTCCACCATCGGGTTCCTGAGGAAGGTTTCTAAAATATCTTAATAGTAGAAAATCAAGTCATATGATTTTACCGCGTATAGATAGTATACGCGTTTCTTAGAGCGGAAGGCGACGAGAAGTGATGAGAAGCGATTCTGAATCCTTGCTTCCCGAGGCATCCCTGAGGATAGTTACGGGCTGTAAGGATGTGCCTCGAGTGTCGGTGCTGCGGACTTCAATGATGACTGTTGCGGTTGGCTCTCTTCAATTTATTCATAAAGCCTTTATAAAAGCTCGCTTCTTCCCATCCGTATTCCATTTGGAAATTTTTTGTTAAGCCCGTCTTTTCGCTTCTACTTGTTCTCTTCCTAGGAGCACGACCTCCCTTGCTTTCTCCCTTTTTTGGTCTTTTTCAAGGATGGCGAGCATTTCTATAGTAGCTTCTTGTGATATGGCAGGCTCATAATCTTCGTTGTTCTCCAAGGTGAAGTGACGGCCCTACCCCGGGCCTAGGAGTGTGTCTCGAGATCTTTCGCGATGACCTCAGACTTTAGGGTCGAAAGTCCCTCTTCTAAATCAGGGTGTTGCGAACTAGTAACTCGCTTTATTAGCTCCATAACGGATATAGGGAGAGAAAAAGTCGATTGTGGCTGGGGGATGCTGTGATCGTGGAGATACCTGCTCGGGATGAAAACATCACAACTTATAAGGCTGTTTTTCTCAGTGTGTATACCTACCCATTTACATTAGGACTGGCGGGACCTTATTCGCCCATGATAGATCCTATGATCCTCGAATTCTGCCAGAGTTATCAGGTAACCTTGGGTCATATCCATCCTTCATTCTGGCACGTGGTTTATATGATCAAGCATTATTCGGGTATGATAGAGGGGATGACTTTCACTTTGAATCACCTGATCCGGATGTACAGCCCTCGCCTCATTTGTGGAGGTTTAATCAGGCTTCGTCGTTGAGCCTCGAGATCTCTTTGTGCCTATACAGAGGAGTTCAAGAATAACGGGTGGTTAAGTCAATTTGTTCGAGTGAGGACGTCCGATCTGATCCCGACGGAAGGAATGTCGTTTCTCAAAAAGTGAAATACCGCGCTTAAGTGGATCTGGATCTTCTGCTACCTTCAATTGTTTCTTCCTATATTTCTAACTCTATCATTTCTTCTGTGTCCTTTTAGTCGAGGCGGTCTACCCCGGGGAAGTGTCGGATCTTCAGGTTTGGGTCGGCCGTATATACTTGGCTTGCCCGTACAATGATTGCGCATGGTGGGATCTGTCCCGAGCCTGGTGGGAGTCGAAAGATCATGGTCAGTCTTGAGTTATTGTCGTACCTGCACATTCCATCGCAATTTGGTGCTGACGGCTCTTCCCTTTTCGTGCCTCGGAGCCTTATGCTTATGTAGGTATGGGAGGGGTTTTACTGATAAAGGAAGTGTCACACACTGAAGGAGAAATCCAAATGCTTGACGAGGAGAAGAAAATATAAAGGGATGCTCTGATCAATTCACCAGAACTGAAAATGGACAAAGATGAGGAACCCAAGGTCGACTTATCAATTCTAGCTTTAGTTGCAGCGCAAAATCCTCGTGCTGAAGGAAAGGGAGAAAACAGTCCTTCCGAACCCTTCGAAGGTCGTCTAGGATCGGCTATTCCTCGGGTCGAGGAGATGGAGGCGTGTGGGCAGAAATCTGATGTCGTTTCATCCCATTATCATAGTGATAAGACAACAGATGAAGTATCGAGTACCAGTTTTGATGCGGCAGGTGGACAGAGTCTTTCGCGAGCCGGTACATCTTCAGCAGGCGCTTTGAAGAGACTATGATTAGAGACCCATGATGATCGGGGGTCGGGCATTCAAACTGACAATATTGGTTCATTAGTTATCATCGATTCCCCAAATGGGTGAATAACTACAACCTCCTGGAGTGCGAGGCGAACCTTGTAAGAATGCTCCCGAGGTGGGCGTGTTGGTCGTAGGTGGAGACATACATGGGGGTCCGGTGATCATCCTCGAGTGTAGGTCCAAGGTCAATGCTCCTTTAATATTTTGTGAGATGGGAGGCTTTATGCGTGGGTAAACTCTTTTATTGTTTTGTTATTTCGGTTCGTTCCAATCTTTGATTCTTTAACTTGTTTATGCTCTTTCAGGCTGAAATGCTTTACAGCCAAACTCTCACTCAATATCAGGACGTGGTGAGCCACCACGAGCATGAGAAAGTTAGTTTAACCGAATAGGTTATTCATTCTTCGTCCCTGCTACTTTCTTGGGCCTCTGTGGGAGTCTATTGCTTTTAACTCTTTGGGCTCTAACTTGTGCAGTTTGAGAGGGAGATGCTTTTGCTAAAAAGGGAGCTCTGGGCCAGGGATGCTGAGATCCTCGAGCTCAGCTGTCGCGTGGATGAGGTGACTTCTGAGAGGGACAGCTTTGCAAGGAGTGTTTCCTTGGTTGAGCGCCAGCTTCTCAATGCGAAGGAGAGTAGTTTCAAGCACAAGGATCTCCATTCCGGGCTGGTGGACGCACTACTTCGGATCAGGGCTGAGGTTGAGGCACTTGTATCTTTTTATGGAGGAGAAGCTGCCTCTGAAGATTTCTGCGTGACAGAGGCCTTCGAAGTGGTAAGCCTGGATCTTCCTCGTGCTGCGAGTCGTGTTTGTCCTGACCCTCAAAGAGTAACCACTGAGGGCGTATTGGATGATGGCTCAAGTGGTGTTAGAAGTGGGGGCGGATCTACGAAGAGAGGGGATGCCATTGATAAGGGGCCACCTGGGGATCTGTAGGCTTAGTTTATGTTGTTCTTTCCATTGTTTTTCTTGCTTGTATATGGAGTTTTCATTTCGGCGTATGTAGAAAGAGAACAATCATGTGAATTTATTTACTTTTATCGGTGAGAGCTTTGAATCTATAGTGTAGCTTTGCAGTCCATTCTGTGCTGGTTGATGTGATCCTTGCCGAGAGTTGCTACGGGGGTTTTGTGCCTTTGCGCTCTGGCTTTTTTCTAATTTATTTGGGGATCCAGTTCCGGAGTCATGTTGTGACTCGAGCTGTAATCGACTCTAAGCTTCTATTTTCCCTCGATCGATGATGGTGGTATTTGTGCTGTGCTTTCAAGTGTTTTGCAATTTTCTTAGAGCTAGTCTCTAAGTCGGGAACCCGACTCGGGTTTGATATATCCTAGAGCTTTACTTGTTTAAGTTGGAGACAACAGTTTTTGTGTCGTGCCTCCAGGCGTGCTACAATCCTCTGGTCCAGTATCCGGATCGTGTCGTAACTTGAGCTGTAATTGGACTTTGATCTTTCCTAGGGATCCGGATGGTGATGATGTTTTTCGTTTCCCTCCCTTGGGCGTTTGGCAATTTTCTGGGTCCAGTCTCTTAGTCGTGTTGCGACTCGGGCTGTAATTGAACCTTGAATCTTATTTGAGCTTATGACCAGTGGTGGTGGCCTTTCTGCTGTTTGGTCATTAAGACCTTTCAGTATGAGGTCTTAAGGCTTGCTTTAGCCTGCGACAATGGCACATACGTTGTTTGGTCGTAGGGACCTTTTGATATAAGACCCGGAGGCTCGCTTAGCCGGCGATAATGGAACTTAAGTTATTTGGTTGTAGATACCTTTTGATATAAGGCCCGGAGGCTTTGCTTAGGTTAACTATTTTGGATCCGGTCTCCGAATTGGGTTACGATTCGAGCTCACTTTAATCCTCAAGTTGTCAATTTTCAAGTTGATGGTCGTAGAGACCTTTCGATGTGAGACCCGGAGGCTTTGCTTAGCCGATGACAATGGCACTTACGCTTTTTGATGTGAGGCCCAGAGGCATTTTGTAGGCTTTGTTACCTCTCGTTAAGGTCTTATTAATTATTTTACCTGAACTGTTATCGGTTCTAAAGGAAACTCGATTTCATGTCGTACTCGGTGATTTTTTAAGCACCTCGGAAGGTTCATAGCCCATAGGTCGAGTGGATCGACGCTTTTGCAATTTTGGAGTCGACATGGTCTGGACTCATTTTTTTCCTGTTGAGGGAAACTTGTGTTTAATAGGTTCTTTTCGAAGTAGATTTGGAGGATTTTTTAGCAACAGTCAGCCGTCCCCGAGTTTCATTTTTCGGCTGTAGTAGCCATTTCGACTGGAGTTGTGTGTATTTGACCAGGGCCATTTTTTATCTCGAGAAGCAGTTTTAGGCATCCACACCAAGGTAATTCCCTTTAGGGATTCTTACAAATGAGTTGTATAGCCTAAACTGTGGGATTTTTCATGCCTGTTGAGGTCTTACAGTTTTCCATGCCTGTTGAGGTCTTACAGTTTTCCATGCCTGTTGAGGTCTTACATTTTATGGAGAATAGATATGGTTTTGCCGAGGCTGCCTGTTAGGGGCTTATAATTTCAGATTTTCCAGTGTGTGGCGATTGGCAACAGCCTCCGAGTCATTGAGTTTGCTTGAAGACAAATTCTCATGAGCTCAGAGTTGTTTTCTGGGGGCTTGGAGAGCCCAGAGTTATTATTTAGGGGGCTTGGTGAGCTCGGAGTTCCGACCCTAGGGTCGTATGAGTTGTCAAATTGTTTATTTTGAGTCTCTGTGTGTATCGAACTCGTTTGATGGAGAAGCATTTTGCTATGAATACGTCGAGACCATCTTTCTTGAATCATGAAACGCTAAGAAACTACCTTTTATTGCTTTGGAGCAAATATAGGCCGTGATGAGAATGCCGAAAAATATATTCTTTATTGCTCAGCGTAGATATAGGTAGCAAGTACATATAGTTTTGTTTCCATGAGCCCGACCCTCATGGGCTTGGCTCCTTAAAACTGTTTGGCCTGGTATGTTGTCTTTGTCAGAAAAGCCCTTTCAGCAAAAATTCGTTCCGGGGTGAGAGTCTGTTCTCATGGAAGAGAGGGTGATGTTCGATCGTTGCTGCCCATGGGTATTTCACGATCGGGGGCCCTAACATTAATATTGCTTGAGCATCAACACATTCTAGTTTCTTGGAAGTTGCTCACCTTCCCTAATGCCAAGCTTATATGAGCCTTTGCCAATGATTCCGAGGACGTGATACAACCCTTCCCAATTCTGGCCTAGTTTCCCTTCGTTGGGATTCTGGATGTTGAGAGTAACCTTCCTCAGGACCAAGTCCCCGATGTTGAAATATCTGGGGTTCGTTCTCCAGTTGTAATATCTTTCAATTGTCTGCTTCTAGGCAGCCATCCGAACCAACAAGGCTTCCCGCCTTTTGTCGAGTAGTTCGAGGACTATTGTCATAGCCTCGTGGTTTATCTCTTTACCGGCGTATCAGAATCTAGCGCTTGGCTCTTCAACCTTTACAGGTATTAATGCTTCAGCGTCGTACACTAAAGAGAAAGGCGTTTCGCCTGTACTTGATTTTGAAGTCGTTCGATATGCCCATAATATCGCAGGTAGAGTCTCTCGCCACTTTTCCTTAGAGCTCTCTAATCTCTTCTTCAGGTTTAGGATGATAGTTTTATTTATGGATTCGGCCTGGCTGTTTGCACACAGATGATATGGTGTAGAAAGGATTTTTTTGATTTTGTTGTCCTCCGGGAACTGAGTTACTTTACTCCAAATGAATTGTCTCCCGTTGTCGCACGTTATTTCGGACGGGATCCTGGACCGGCATGTGATGTGTTCCTATATGAAGTTGATGACTTCCTTCTCTCTTATTTTTTTCGAAGGTTTGCACTTCAACCCATTTTAAAAAGTAATCAGTCATAAGCAGAATGAACCTAGCTTTAGCTGGTGCCGTTTGCAAAGGGCCAATGATATCCATTCCCCATTTCATGAATGGCCATGGTGATAGGATGGAATGTAATTGTTCCCCAGGTTTGTGGATCATTGGGGCAAATTTTTGACACTTGTGGCATCTCCAGATGAACTCTTTGGCATCCCTTTCCCTGCTATCCCAATAGTAACCTGCTCGGATTACCTTTCTAACTAAGGAGTCTGCCTCGGAGTGGTTTCTGTAGGTTCCCTCGTGGATCTCTCGGAGCACGTAATATTTGTCTCTCGGTCCAAGGCACACTGCTAAGGGGCCATCGACCATTCTTCTATATAGGGCCTAGCTTTTGTCGAGCGAGAACCGGGCCGCTCTAGTTCGTAGGGCTCTCGATTCTTTAGGATCGACGGGCATCTTCCCGTCCTTCAGATAGGTGATGTATTTATTCCTCGAATCCCATGTCAGGATGGTGGAGTTGATTTCCGCGTGACCCTCTTCGAGTGCTGTGAGCACGTGATTTTTGCCCTATATGAATTACTCCCATAAATTCAAAACAAAATAATTCTTTTTCATTGGTTTGCAACTTCGTAGATTTTTGTAGCATTTTCTTTTTTTTAATTGTTTGCATTTGTCTACGCATGCTAATTTTGTTTAATTAATCAAAAAATACAAAAAATATATTGCATTTGCATTTAGGATTTAATTCTTCATTTTAGGATTAATTAGCAAATTAGTTATTCTATAAAAATGGAAAAATCACAAAAAATAGTTTATTTTGTACTATTTTACTTTAATTTTTGAATTTTGGTTGTTTTCCTTTAAATGGGTTTTTAATTAATTGTGATAATTAGTAGTTAGAGTTAATTACTTTAATTTGATAGCATAATTAGGTTTTACTTTATTTTTATTTTTTTTAAAAAGAAAAAGGGATTAAAAAAAGGATTTGTAATTAAAAAACAAAAGAAGTAGAGAAATCAGATTTTGGGCTGTTGCATTTTAATTCTCAAGCCCAATTCCCTTCCAATCCTCCACCCAAGCCCAATTCTCCTAAATACCCGAAACCCGTGACCCGCTTAACCCTCCCCTGAGCTAGAGACACGTAAAAAACGTAACTCTTTCCATATATTCTATCCAAGAAGATATCAGCTGCAATGGAAAAAATGAAAACAGGACCCCCCTGAGCGTCGTCTTCTCCGAACGACCAGCTCTCTTCTATTGGAACCAAACACATACCCTTTCCAGCGTCCTCTGCTTCCTCACATCGATTTCCAAACATTTGGTTATCGAACGGAGTTCAATCACAGTGAGTTTGCTGCTCGAGTCACCGAGGTCGAGTTTTCCGGTGTGTTCTTTGGTGGACGGATTCGTTCAAGGCTTCTGATCCGAGTCCTTGCTCCATTGGCGTACATTTTGCTGGAATTTTAATTGAATTTTTTTGGAGTTCTCTATAAAAGGCCAGCTCGTTCATAAGAAATTAGCGTGCTTATCGCTTTTGTGAATGGAGTTCGATTGATGTGCTGAGTTTCTATTCGAGTTTCCGTCAAGGTTCGATTTGAGATCATTAATCTCTGTTTCCGGTTTAAGGTATGAGTTTTGACTCCTCCATTTACATGTTCTGTTTTTGTTTATTTATGATGTTATGTTTGTGAAATCCTCGCTATCGTTAATTGCGTTATCCTTGAGAGATCAATTGACAACTACTACTTTTAAATGTTAACTATTAACTGACCTACGTCGACCAACAAAAGGCCCCCAAATTCAAGCTAGATTATTCGTGTGTTTCTAGTAACTACGAAAGTGCTACTCCTACCATTCGTTTTTTTGTATCATTTCCATTCTTGCTTTTGAAAATACAGACAACTTGAAGGTTGTTTTTGATGAAATCTGGGTCAGTTTCAATACACAATCTTCATAGGTATTAAATAAGATTATCCTCGATCTTATAATTGTTGTTGCTATTGCTTTTCCCCTATTTTAATTGATATCAGTGACTTGTAGTTGACAGTGGAAGTTTCCTTATTCATTTTCACAAGTATCTCCCTTCAATTTCATAACATGGTTTGGATAGCATGAATTTGGAGTTGTACGTCGTAAATTCTGCCATTTTTTATGGATTTAGATGTTGGTTGGCTTCATTTTCTTGTTTGTTGTTATTTTATCAAGCTATAAATGTTCTTTGGGTTTTTGGTTTTATCTTTTAATGTTTGCTAAAGTTTGTGGATCGAAAAGATATAGAAAGGACATGTTGTCGAGTTGTTACCTGTATTTGAAGTTGATTAGAACAGTAGATGGATGTCTGGCTTTGGTTTGTGATGAAAGGTCTTGCTAACTTTCCCAAGGTATAGACTAATGTGATTTACAGTAGGGTGGGATATACTGCAAGTTGTAACCAAAGCTTAGGAGGTCACTTCTGAATGATTTTTCTGATATGGATATTAGAATATTAGTGAACTGGACAATAATGTTGTATTTGCTCAAATGTGTATGGGTGTTTGCTTGCTTCAATTCGATCTAAGTTGTGATAGCTGATTATTTTTTGTTTCGTTTTCTGAAGTTTCATGACTGATTCTGCTCAAAATTATTAAAGGTTGTCTTGTTGCAATGGGTGTATAAGGAAATTATGATTTACTGCATTCAAATGGATTTAGTTGTATCCATGTGTGATGCCTCTAAGATATGGAGAAACAGCATGGTGATTTAGTTCGATCGAGGTGTGTCATGTCTAACGAAATGACCATTGCATGGCCCTCGCTTTATTTAATCTTGAATTGATCCTTAGATTCCGAGGTGTTCCATTTAGAAAATTCCATGGCCCTCGTAAAGTCCAAACGCATAGTTATTTTAGGTGCGTGTTTAACAATTTTACATTCTTAAACTGTGTAACCCAAATCCAAATCTCAACGATGTTGAAATACGTTAAAAATCACGGGTGCATTTATGTGACGTTGTTCGAGACGTGTTTTAATGGCATTGCAATTCTCTTTTAAAAATTGAATAAAAGCGGTTAAAGTTAAAATTTGCACATAGGTTCAAAATTGCTTAAAATTTGATAATTTAAGCCGAATATGACAGTTGAGCGACCATGCTAGAACCACGGAACTCGGGAATGCCTAACACCTTCTCCTGGGTTAACAGAATTCCTTATTCAGAATTTCTGATTCGTGACTATAAAACAGAGTCAAACCCTTTCCTCGATGTGGGATTCAAACCGGTGACTTGGGACACCGTAAATCTTCCGAGTGGCAACTCTGAATCTCTTAATAAACGAATCCCATTTTGATTGTCATTTAATTGGAAAAACTCCTTTTATTATACCCTTCATGGGGTGTGGTAGGGAAAAAGGAGGTATGACAAGTGCGGACTTGATTAGCTGGACCACAGCCTCAGGGAGTAGGTCTTCCGGCTAGGTTTGCTAGGGCGTCAGCCTCGCTGTTCTTTTCTCAGGGCACATGGACTAAGGTCCATTCCTTGAAGCGGTGCAAGGTGACTTGGATTTTATCTAGATACCTCTGCATTCTGTCTTCCCGAGCTTCATAGCTTCCGTTTACTTGACTCACTACGAGGAGTGAATCATATTTTGCCTCGATGGACTCGGCCCCAAGGCCGTTGGCCAACTCTAGACCTGAAATCATAGCCTCATACTCGGCTTCATTATTAGTTAGCTTTATAATTTTTATGGATTGTCAGATTACGCCGTCGATGGGCAGCTTTAGGACTATAACGAGTCCTGATCCTCTGATGTTTGTGGCACCATCTGTCAACAGGGTTCACACCCTGGAAGATGTGCCTGACTTCAGTAAAAGTTCCTTCTCTACCTCGAGGACGAGGGATAGTGAAAAATCAAGCACGAAATCTGCTAGGATCTGGTATTTGATGGCCGTTCGAGGTTGATATTCGATATCATACCCTCCGAGCTCGATGGACCATTTGGCCAGTTGGCTCGACAGTTGAGGTTTGTGCAGTATGCTCTGGTGGGGATAGGTTTATAGGAAGTAGATGTGGTGGCACTGAAAGTAAGCGCTTATTAATGCGAGTGCCAATTTTTCTAGATGGGGATACGGGGTTTCGGCGTCCCCCAAGGTTCGACTAACATAATATACAGGAAATTGAAGACCTTGATCTTCTTGGAATAATGCACCGCTCATTGCGATTTCGGATACAACTAGGTACAGATACAATGTTTCATCTTTTTTCGGTGTGTGTAGTAATGGTGGGCTTGACAGGTATCGTTTCAGCTCTTCCAGGGGCGCTCTGGCATTTTGGAGTCCATTCGAAGTTACTCTTTCTTTTGAGTAGGGCAAAGAAGTGATGGTTTTTAGACGACCTTGATATGAATCTACCTAGGGCTACGATCTGCCCAGCCCATCGTTGGACGGCTTTTATGTTATTTACCACTGTGATTTCTTCGATGGCCTTTATTTTGTCGGGGTTGATCTCGATCCCCCTGTTTGAGACCATGAAGCCCAGAAATTTTCTCGAGCCTACTCCGAAGGTGCATTTTTCGGGATTGAGCTTCATGTTGAAGTTTTTGAGGATGTCAAAACCTTCCTGCAAATGGGTCAGGTGATCCTCTGCGCGCAGGAATTTCACTAACATATCGTCAATGGATACTTCCATCGATTTTCCTATTTGATGTTCGAACATCTTATTAACTAGGCGTTGGTATGTTGCTCCAACATTTTTTAGTCCGAAGGGCATCACATTATAACAATATGTGTCATACTTCATTATGAACGAAGTTGTTTCCCTGTCCTCGGGGTTCTTTTGAATCTGATTATACCCCGAGTAAGCGTCGAGGAAGGTGAGGGTCTCGTGGCTGGCCATGGCATCGATAAGACGATCAATATTGGGCAGCGGGAAAGAATCTTTGGGGCATGCTTTGTTTAAATCCTCATAATCTATGCACATTCTTAGCTTTTCCCTTTCTTTGGCAATATTACTACGTTAGCTAGCCATTCGAGATACTTTACCTCCCTGATGGAACCGATTTTTAAGAGTTTTGTTACCTCTTCTCTGATAAAGGCATGTTTTACCTCAGACTGCAGCCTCCTTTTCTGTTTCACGGGTTTGAATTAGGGGTCCACGCTCAGCCGGTGGGAGGTTATTTCTGACAGGATACCTTTTATATCTAGGTGGGACCAGGCAAAGAAGTTGATATTGTTACTAAGGAATCGAATAAACCCTGTCCTGAGTTCGAGGGTCAACCCCATGCCTAGGTGTACCTTGCAGTCTGGGAGTTTATCGATCAGAATGGTCTGCTCCAATTCTTCTACCGTTGTTTTGGTTGCATCAGATTCTTCGGGGGCGACGAAGGTTCGGGGGGCGAAGAAATCTTCCTCGTCATCTCTGACGGTTTTCATGCTTTTTTCCTTGTTTGAGGCCGAGTGTGCGGAAGTTGAAAGACTACGGTGAACCGCAAAGATTTCCCTTGCCGTCTGTTGTTCTCCATGTATTGTTGTAATGCCATTTCTTGTGGGGAATCTCACCACGTGGTGTAAGGTAGAGGTCACTACCCTCATGTCGTGTATCCAAGGCCTACCAAGCAAAGCGCTGTACCTTATGCCATCGTCGATGACCTAAAATTTGGTGCTCTGGATCGTTCCAGATGTGTTGATTGGGAGGGTGATTTTCGAGAATTCCTCAGCGACCAAGCCAAAAAATAGTTCCGGGAAAGAGAGGCGACCAAGAAGAGTGAAACAGGAAAGCCACAACATGTCATCCACATGATATTCGAAGGTATCGATGCTCCATAAGAACCCATGGTCAGGAGAATAAAAATTTCCATTACCAGGGAAAGGCGAACTCGAGGTTACATACCCAAAGACTCCCTCACGTTTAGCGACAAAGACATCGAGGCTCTATCTAAGCTCCATAACGATGCATTGGTAATTTCTTTTCTTATAAATACATTTCAAATTAAGCGTGTGCTTGTGGATCTTGGTAGCTCAACCAACATCATCAGGTCAAGGGTAGTGGAGCGGCTCGGACTACTCTACCAGATCATGCTTGCCTCTCGAGTCCTCAACGAATTCAACGTGGCAAGCAAAATGACCAAAGGAGAAATCACCCTCCCAATCAATGTGGCTGGCACAACCTAAAATGACAAATCTCGTGTTATCAAGGGAGATATGAGATCTAATGCCTTGCTCGGAAGGTCGTGGATAAACTACATGAGGGTAGTGCGTCCACCCTCCATCAAATGATGAAGTTCCTCACAAAGGACAGAATAAAAACCCTCTGCGGAAAATAGCATGCTGCAAAGAGATGTTTGTGGTGCACGATGTGGCACCAATACCTCCAACGTCGAAGGAACCAAAGGATAAGCAAACGGTAAAATAGCAATAACAAGCAACAAGTAATGGACCGTACCGCATCCTGAAAGCAAACAATCGAAGCATATCAAGGCTCAAGGCATCGCCAGCACTAAGGAATGATCATCCCCTTTTTTGTTCAGGTTTTTCTCTAGCCTTATATGCTGGCACTCGACCGATGCTACCGAAGTGCTTTCCAACCTGAAGGCCTTAGGTTTCTAAAGTATGCATTGCACTCTTTTCCTTCGATCGGGTTTTATCCCAAGAAGGGTTTTTATCGACAAGGTTATTAATGAGGAAACATCTATATGCTACCTAAGAAAGGCTCAACAAGTATTCAAGGATACTCTTTAATAAACCTCGAATACTTAGGGGCATCCCCCCGGAAGGTAACCTCCTCGGAGAAGCCAAGATGTGTTAAACGAGGCCTCCATAGGAAAATGATATACCGGACCAAATGGTCAAATGAACCGTGTCTGTATAGAATAACCGAGCCCTGGACGGCGAAGACATGTATACTTGTACCAAGTAATATAATAATACTTTCCCTCCATCAAAGCATTTCGTATTTTAAAAAAGCTCTCCATTTCTTACAAAAGCGGATCTAGAGCCTAAAATATCCCTAACACTCGAGGACTGGTGTCAAAAATTAAAGCTAAGCCCTCAATGAGGCAACGTTAATATGGTAAAAATTGCTCCAGAAGCCAAAAAACATCCCGAACACTCGAGGACTAGCGTCGAACACTCAAGGCTACATGACCTCCGGGTCTGAAACTCTGAACTCGTAAGCCCCCGATGAGGTAATATCAAGTTTGCATGGAATGTCTCCCGAGCCAAAAAGCTTTCGATGACTCGAGTCCCAACTGTTCTATCACTCCAGACCTGATTATGTTGGACGAGCTGCCTGGGTTTACGAGCACGCGCTTTATCCTTGTGTTGTTTAAGAGAAACGAGATCACCAGTGTGTCATTATGTTGTGGTTCTCCTATGGCCTTGAGGTCCTCCTCGGTGAATATAAGAGTTTCTTCGGGTAAGAGCTGCCGGGTCTATCCATCTGTACCGGATGTTTTTGTCCACTTGGATACGGGGCACAAGGGATCATCAACCTTCCCACATCCCGATAATCATGTAGATATCATATTGGGGGGGTTCTTTTTTGCACTCGGACTGAGCCTAGGTGTGCGTCGGACTCCAGGTTGTTCGGTGATGTTCCCCTGTTGCTCTTGAGATCTCTACTTCTCATTTTGTTGATCGAGCAGAATATCTGATCCTAAAAGCGGAGATCTTGGGCAAGAAAAGTGTGAGATATATCGTGCGTTCAAATGAAGAAACCAGCAAGAAAATAATCACTATCATTTTTAGCCCCACGGTGGGCGCCAAATTGTTTACCGTGAAAATAGTAACAACAATTAAATTTATAAAAAAGATTCTAAAAATACGTGATATATTCCCGAGCTAGTTTGTAAAGGTGATGAATGCTAAACATGGAGTAAAACAGTAAAGATCAATCTAGCCGAAATAACAATCGAACTAGTAAGGGAACAAGCCAGCAGTTACCTCGGGGCCAGGCCTCGAACCTACCTCAGACCTGTCGAGGGTAATCTTATCGAGTGTAGTCGGGAAGGGGATAACAGATAAGTATGTGTATAAAAAGCTCTACACCGTCAATCTTGAACTAAATGATGAAAAACAAACAAAGGACAATCAAAGAACAATAAAATTCTAGAGCGACCTCGGGGTCGAAGAATACAGATAACTTAGAAGAAAGAGATAGAGAGAGATATTATTGGTTATTGGAGAAGTGGAGCAACCTGAGTCCCTTACAAAGAAGGGTGAGTCCCTTTTTTATAGCGGAGGGGACTCTGTAAAATGCATGTATATTAATCGTGATAATACAAAGTTGGGATGGCTTGATGTGAGTCCTCTCAGTAGGCTCCAAATAGGCTGAACTTAGCAGGTGTAGCCATGCCCCTAAGAGTCTTCTTCTTCTATTCTGACCTCAGACCGTTCCTCATTCGATTCGGACTCCAACGAGCTCTAAGACCTAGAACTTGACCGAGGCCTTCCACCCTCGGGGTCCCGAGAAAGGTTTCTAAAATTTCTTGATAGAAAAAATCAAGTCATTTGATTTTACCGCATACAATCAGCGATTTTGAATTTATTCTTATCATGTATAAATTGTTCTTAAATGCTTATCTATTAATAATTGGAAAATAGAAAGTGTCGACTGGCCTTTGTCTTCACGAGAGGCGCCATCACGACTGGGCTCGGGGTTTGGGTCATGACATGTTGGTATCAGAGCTTAGGTTACATAGGTATCACGAGTCATGAGCAGGTTTAGTATAGTCTCGCGGATCGATACAGAGACATCTGTATTTATCCTCGAGAGGCTGTAGAACCTATAGGAAAAACTTTACATTCTTGAATTTTTTGTCGTGCGAGTTTGTTGATCCAAGTACTAAACTTCTGTTATTATATTCTCTCACAGATGGTGAAGACCCGCGCTATAGGATAGGGTGGACGACCACCAGTACCACCAGTCGGGGCTACTAGAGGCCGAGGATATAGTCGTGGTCGTGGTATAGCAGAGCAGTGAGGGAGCACCAGCAGATCCACCAGCTACCCAATTCAGGACCAGGTCCTAGTTGTGGAACCTCTAATAGAGCTAGCTTAGGCACCAGCTATGCCTATTGTGATTCTGGGTCTTCCTGAGGCCTTGGCTCAGATATTATCAGTTTGCACTAGCCTAGCTCAGGTGGCTTGAGCCACTACAGCCGCAGCTATTTCTCAGGCCGGGAGAGGCAGTCAGACTCCCGTCAGGTCATGTATGGACTTCAGACGTTGGGGGCACATCTAGCTCAGTCGGTCGCAGCTGCTCAGGGCTATGTAGTTCCTGTCATGCCATAGGATGAGCAGCGTAGGTTGGAGAGATTTGGTAGACTTCAGCCTCCAACCTTCAGCGGAGTAGAGGGCGAGGATTCCTAGAGCTTTTTGGACAAGTGTCAGATGATGCTTTGTACAGTCGGTATTATGGAGACCAGCAGGGTTGTTTTCACTACTTATCAGTTCTAAAGAGACGCTTTTACCTGGTGGGAGAATTTTTAGAGGCGTAGGCCTATTGGTGCAGCACCCCTATCCTGGCAGCAGTTCTTCATTCTCTTTCTGGATAAGTATGTACCGCAATTTCGCTGAGAGGAGCTGCATAAACAATTTAACTGGTTGTGTCAGGGGGACATGACCGTGTCGCAGTATGAGTTGAGGTTCTCTGAGTTGGCTCATCATTCCATCTGGTTGGTCCCGACAGATAGAGAGAGGATCAGGAGATTTGTCGATCGTGTTAGTTATTAACTCTGTATTTTCATGACTAGGGAGAGGGTGAATGGTTCTACATTCGAGGAGGCCGTGGATATTGCTCGGGAGATTGATTCTGTCCGTCACCAGGAGTGAGAGAAGAGGGAGTCCAAGAGGCCTCGAGTATCTGGTAGCTATAGTGGTGCTCCTTCGAGGGGCCAGTTTTAGCATGGTAGAGGCCAACAGTTCCGACAGGTCAATCTGATCGCTCATGTTATCAAGGGGAGTCATCTGTTCATGGTTCCCACAGTTCACACCAAAGCCAATCATCACTTTGTGCCCTTCCATCTCGGAGCTCATCCTGTGCTCTATCTGTTTAAGGCTCTTCTATGCCTAGTGCGTCTGCTAGTCACTCTGGTGCGAGGGGTTCTCATTAGTCCCTTTCTCCAGCACTTGGGAGTTGTTACGAGTGTGGCAAGATAGGCCACATGTAGAGGCATTGCCCCCGTCGTGTTGCCAGTTCATCCCAGCAGAGGGGCCAGTCATCAGCTTTAGTGCCAGTTACTCCAGCACCACCTTCTCAGCCAGCTAGGGATGGGAGTCAGTCAGCCAAGGGTCGCCTCAAAGGGGATGTTCGATCAGGGGGCGATCAGACCTATTTTAATGCTCTTCCAGACAGACCTGATGTTATTGCTTTTGGTGCTGTTATTACAGGTATTGTTTCAGTATGCCACCTAGATGCCTCTGTATTATTTGATCCTGGTTCCACCTATTCTTATGTTTCATCATATTTTGCTCGTTATTTGGGTACACCCCATGATTTTCTTGCTTTACGTGTTCATGTATCTACCCTGGTGGGCGATATTGTTATTGTAGACCATGTGTATTGGTCATGTGTGATGACTATTGGGGGTCTGGAGACCTGAGTTGATCTTTTACTATTGAGTATGGTGGATTTCGTTGTCATTCTGGGCATGGATTAGCTACCTCCATGTCGTGCTATTCTAGATTGTCATGCTAAGACAGTCATATTGGCTATACTGGTTGTGCTAAGAATTGAGTGGTGAGGTGTGACTGATTACGTTCCTAGTAGAGTGGTCTCTTTCTTGAAGGCCCAACGTATGGTTGGGAAGGGTTGTCTTTTGTATCTTGTATTTGTGAGGGGTGTTGGAGCCGTAACTCCCAGTATTGATTCTGTCCCAGTTGTGAGGGATTTCCCTGATATATTTCCTGTAGAAATATCAGGCATGCCACCGGATAGGGATATTGATTTTTGTATTGACCTGGTGCCAAGCACTCAGCCCATTTCTATTCTGCCATATCCTATGGCACCAGCAGAGTTGAAGGAGTTGAAGGATCAGCTTCAGGAAATCCTTGATAAGGGATTCATTCGGCCTAGTGTGTGACCTTGGGGTGCACCAGTTCTGTTCGTGAAGAAAAAGGATCGCACTATGAGAATGTTCATTGATTATAGTCAATTGAACAAGGTAACAGTTAAGAACAAGTATCCTTTACCTCGCATTGATGATTTATTC
The DNA here is from genome assembly GCA_026770625.1 of Nicotiana glauca. Taxonomy (NCBI): domain Eukaryota; kingdom Viridiplantae; phylum Streptophyta; class Magnoliopsida; order Solanales; family Solanaceae; genus Nicotiana; species Nicotiana glauca. Next base: position 124,566 of record MU741704.1, read on the forward strand.
GACCAGCTTCAGGCTGCAAGGGTGTTTTCCAAGATTGATCTCTGTTTGGGTTATCACCAGTTGAAGATCATGGATTCGGATATTCTTAAGACGACCTTTATGACCAGATATGGTCATTGTGAGTTCCTGGTTATGTCTTTTGGGTTGACCAATGCCCCAGCAGCATTCGTGCATATGATGAACAGCGTGTTCCAGCCTTATCTTGACTCATTTGTCATATTTTTCAGTGATGATATCCTGGTATATTCGTGTAGTCAGGAGGATCACGCGGAGCATTTGAGGGTTGTGTTGCAGAGATTGAGGGAGGAGAAGCTTAATGCAAAGTTCTCCAAATGTGTGTTTTGGCTCAGTTCAGTGGCGTTCTTAGGACATGTGGTGTCCACTGAGGGTATTCAGGTTGACCCAAACAAGAAAGAGGCAGTTCAGAGTTGGCCCAGGCTGTCTTTAGCCACAGAGATTTGCAGTTTTCTTGGTTTGGCAGGCTATTATCGTCAGTTCGTTCTAGTATTGTCATATATCGCATCGCCTTTTACCAATTTGACTTAGAAGGGTGTTTCATTTGTATGGTCGGACGAGTATGAGGAGAGCATTCAGAAGCTCAAGATAGCCTTGACCACAACTCCAGTATTGGTTTTTCCTTCAGCTTCAGGTTCATATACCGTGTATTGTGATGCTTCGAGAGTAGGAATTGGTTGTGTGTTGATGCAGGGGGTAGAGTTATTGTTTTTGCTTCTCATCAGTTGAATCCATATGAGAAGAACTACCCTGTTCATGATATTGAGTTGGTTTCCATAGTTCACGCATTCAAGATTTGAAGGCATTACTTGTATGGCGCATCTTCTGAGGTATTCACTGATCATCACAGTTTTCCACGTTTGTTCAAGCAAAAGGATCATAATTTGAAGCAACGGATATGGTTGGAGTTGCTTAAGGATTATGACATCACTATATTGTACCATCAGGGGAAGGCCAATGTGGTGCCTGATGCTTTGAGTTGAAAGGTAGTGAGTATAGGGAGTTTGGCACATATTCCTGTTGGGGAGAGACCTCTTGCGGTTGATGTTCAGGCTTTGGCCAATCGGTTCGTGAGGTTGGATATTTTAGAGCCTAGTCGGGTATTGGCTTGTGTAGTTTCTCGGTCTTCCCTATATGAGTGCATCAGAGAGCGCCAGTTGATGATCCATATTTGCTCGTGCTTAGAGATAGAGTTCAGCATGATGCGGCCAAAGATGTGACTATCGGAGATGATGGGGGTATTGAGGATCCAAGGGCCGGATTTGCGTGCCCAATGTAGATGGGCATCGGGAGTTGATTTTAGAAGAGGCCCATGGCACGCGGTATTTTATTCATGCAGGAGCCATAAAGATGTATCAAGATCTGAGACAACATTACTGGTGGAGGAGAATGAAGAAAGATATTGTAGGATTTGTAGCTCGGCGTCTCAATTGTCAGCAAGTGAAATATGAGCATCAAAAACCGGGTGTCTTGCTTCGGCGGATGGATATTCCAGAGTGGAAGTGAGAGCAGATCACTATGCACTTTGTAGTTTGGCTACTGCGGACTTTGAAGAAGCTCGATGCTATTTGGGTGTTTGTGGATCGGCTGACCAAGTCCGTGCACTTCATTCCTATTTGTACTACTTATGCTTCAGAGTGATTAGTAGAGATATATATTCGGGAGATTGTTGGGTTGCATGGTGTCCCAGTTTCCATCATTTCAGATCGGGCCACTCAGTTTACTTCCCAGTTTTGGAAGTCTGTTCGGCGAGAGTTGGGTACTCCAGTTGAGTTGAGCATAGATTTTCAACCTCAGACGGATGGGCGGTTGCAGCGCACTATTCAGATATTGAAGGATATGCTACGCGCTTGTGTTATTATTTTCGGAGGGCCGTGGGATCAATTTCTACAACTTGCAGGGTTTGCTTATAACAACAGCTACCAATCGAGTATTCAGATAGCTCCATATGAGGCTTTGTATGGGAGGCGATATAGATCTCCGGTTGGTTGGTTTGATCCTAATAAGGCTAGGCTATTGGGGACAGATTTGGTTCAGGATTCATTAGATAAGGTGCAGGTGATATAGGAGAGACTTCGTATAGCGCAGTCGAGGCAAAAGAGTTATGCTGACAGGAAGGTTCGAGATGTGTCCTACATGGTTGGTGAGAAGTTCATGTTAAATGTTTCACCCACGAAGGGTGTTATGAGATTTGGAAAGAAAGGGAAGTTGAGTCCGCAGTTCATTGGGCCTTTTGAGGTACTTCAGAGGATTGGGGGGTGGCTTATGAGTTTGCCTAGCTACCCAACTTTTGGAGTTTGTATCCGGTGTTCCGTGTTTCTATGCTCTGGAAGTATATTGGAGATCTGTCTCATGTTCTGGATTTCAGCACGGTTCAGTTGGAGGGTGATTTGACTTACGATGTGGAGCCATTAGCCATATTAGAGCGTTAGGTTCGGAAATTATCAAAAGATATAGTTTCAGTGAAAGTGTAGTGGAGAGGTCAGCCTGTGGAGGAGGCTACCCGATAGACCGAGTGGGAGATGCAGAGTAGATATCCTCACCTGTTTGAGGCTTCAAGTATGTTTCTTGACTCGTTCGGGGATCAACGTTTGTTTAAGTTGGGGAGGATGTGATGACCCGGACAGTAGTCTCATGAGTTATCACTCCATTTCCCCCATTTCTATTTCTTTATGTTTTGTTATCCGTGTTTTGTGGTATCAAGTTGGTCGGATCGAATCTGGAACGATTTTGGTAAGGTTTGAGACACTTAGTCTTTTGTAAGAAGGCTTAAGTTGGAAAACTCAACCACATGTTGACTTATGTGTTAGAGGGCTTGGATGTGAGTTCCGATGGTTTGGTTAGTTTTGGGAGGTGATTCATGAGTTATAAGTGTGATCGGAATGGGTTTTGGAGGTTTGGAGCAGATTAAGGCTTGAATTGGTGAAGTTGATATTTTGGCAATTTTCGGTTGGTAGGCGAGATTTTGATACAGGGGTCGGAATAGAGTTCCGAGAGTTGTAGTAACTTCTTTACGAGATTTGGGATGTGTGTGCAAAATTTTAGGTCATTCAGACGTGGTTTGGTTGGATTTTTTATCAAAAGCGGAATTCGAATGATTTTTATAAAATTAAGCTTGAATCTGATGTGTTTTGGTTGATTTGATGTTGTTTGAAGTGTTTTGATGATTGGAACAAGTTTGAATAAGGTTTTAGGATATGTTGGTACCTTTGGTTGAGGTCTGGGGCCTCGAGTGAGTTTCGGGTGGTCAATCGAACCATTTTGAAGTTTAGAAAGCTGCAGATGTTAGGTTCTAGCAGTTGCAGACATTTTGGTCTTCGCGTTAGCGAGAGGACCCTCGCATTCGTGAAGAGTAAGCTGAGGAATATGGAAATTTAGCCTTCGCGTTCGCGAGGTAGGTGATGTATTTGCGAAGGTCTGCGAGATTGTGCATCGTGTTCGCGGGCGTGTAGTCGCATTCATACATAAGGAATTGAGAGGCTGAGCTTCAGTGGAATTAACTCATTGCATTCGCGATGTATGGTATGCATTCACAAAGGTTCGTCAGGGTAAGGCATTGCGTTCACGAGGGTTTGGTCATGATCGCGTAAGAGGAAATTTGGTCAAAGTAAAGATGTGTTTCGCGAACGTGAGGCTTTGGCCGCGTTCATGAAGACGGAAATTAGACCTGGGCAGAATGTTTTTAAACTCGTCTTGTCCGCGATTTTCAGTCTTATTTCCTCCATAGCTGGTCATTTTTAGAGCTTTTTTGAAGGGGATTGAAGAGAGATTCAAGGGGAATCACGTTGAGGTAAGATTCTTGGACTTAAAACTTGATTATTATGTCAATTCCACCTAGAAAATCATGAAATCTAAGCCTAAAAATTGGAGAGCTACATTGAAATTGGAGACCAAACATTTGAGCTTTGAAGGGTCATTTGTTGATGGATTTTGATGTTCTTGGTATGTATGAACTCATGGGAAGATAAGGAATCTATTACGGTAAAAAATTTTAAATTTCGAGACATGGGCCCAGGGGTCGGGTTTTGGTAATTTTGGGATTTGTGCCCTTTATTGATTGTTTTTGCTTGGGCTTTGTTCCCTTTGGTATATTTTGACGTCGTCGTTCTAATTGTGGTTAGATTCGATGCGCGTGGAGGCTGATTCGAGGGGCAAAGGCATCGTGGGCTAGAGATTTAGCCGGTTCGAGGTGAGTAATGATTGTAAATTATGTTTTGAGGGTTGGAAACCCCGAATTGCACATTGTAGTGCTATATTAAGGTGAGACACACGTTTGATGATGAGCGTGGGGTCGTGCACTATTAGGGATTGTGACTTGGTCCATTCCGATGGATTATTTTACTGCGTATTCGCTTGAAAACTATTTGTTATCGTCATTGTTTGGGCTAAAAGCCATATTTGGACCTAGTGCCAACTATTTTAACCCTTAGGGACTTTTATTAATATTTCCTCACTGTTTTGACTTTATATTTGAACTCAGTCATGTTGTTGCCCACTGTTTTCATACTCAGCCTTGTTTACTCAATTTTAAGACATAAAGGATATTTTAAATGATGTTTGGGATGAGAAACACTATTTTACTATTGCCCGAGGGGCTTGTGAGTATTTTTGATTGAGTAAGGCCGAGGGCATATATTGTGAGGAAACATTGATACCGATTTGAGGAAGAGGGCATGAGATATGTACGCCACGAGGTGGCTTGATTGATATGAGGCCGAGGGCCTAGATTTGATGCCACGAGATGGCTTGTTATTGTGCTTGGGCCGTAATGGGGCCACTCTAGGATTCTGCACACCCTCAGTCAGCGCGACTACCCATTGTGATGTGAGATTGAGCTCGAGGGGCTGGTATTGTTTCTTAGATATTGCCCGAGGGGCAGAGTTGTTGATACTATGCTCGAGGAGAAAATTTCTATTTGTTTACTTTATCAAAAATGTATTTTAATTACTTATTTATTTGTTAAGAAAGGACTTTTACTTAACTCTTCACTGATTCACTGCTTTTAAATGGTTTTACTGCTTCTTTATAGAATGCCTTATGCCTTACGTGTTTTCTTACTTTCAGTCGTTATTTACATTTGTTACTCACTAGTTGAAGTACTTACTTTACTCCCTGCACCCTGTGTGCAGATTCAGGCGCATCTGATCCCGCTCCCGAGTGCTGATTTCTCCAAATTTAGGCGGGCATTCGAAGATTACGAGGTAGTTGTTGACGTTCGCAGCCCCGTCTCTCTACTCTTTTATTGTTTCTATTTCTTTTAATAAATTGTACTAGTTATGGATTTAGCATAATTTAATTATAACTTATAAATGCCATGACTAGTGACACCCCGGTTAGGGCTATGTATAGAAGTTCGTCCATGTATTTATGTTTTACTAATTTATGACATGATTGGCCTGTTATAGCGCTCGGGCTGAATGAGCCCCTCCGGAATCTGTACATAACCGTTGTGAGGCAGGTACATATTGAGTGTGAGTGCCAAGCGATTGGGAGGATTGCGTGGTTTTGAGGACTGAGTGGCTATGAGAACGCAGTGACTATGAGGACTGAGTGACTGGGAGGACTGAGTGAATTGATACTCTGAAGTATGCATATCGTTTTATTACTGAGTCGCATCACATTTGACATGCACATGACATACAGACATAGAGATGTATGTTTCCTCATGATGTACAGTATCATGTCATTCATGACTTTTTACACACATTGATATGTGGTTATTGAGAGGTATTTCACATATGCTATTTAGAAAGGAAAAAAAAAAGAAATGTCATATTTACCTTGAAAGGATTTTGGGGAAAAGTTACAGTTTTCAAACTTAATCATATTTTTGACGATTTTGGTAAAGGATTTGGGCTTTCATTAGTATACTTGAAAAGCGAAACTATTTTTCGGAAAACTATGAAAAAGCTGAGTACTTTATCTCTGAGCCATTTATTTATTTATTTGCTTTACACTGTTATGAACTGCTATTTGGTTATTGGTGTTGGACCCGACCTATGTTCTAGCTCGTCACTACTTTCATCCTCAGGTTAGGTTTGTTACTTATTGAGTACATGTGGTTGGTTGTACTCATACTATACTTTATGCACATTGCGTGCAGATCTCAGATGTTGATGTTGTTGAGTTCAATGGTTTCTGGGTTTGAAGATGTACCCGTGTTACTGTTGTAGCTGCCTCTTGCTCATGGTAGACTTGGGTTTTTATAAAACTCTATTGACGTATTTTTCAAATAGAAGATGTATTTACTTCATATTAGCTTTGTAAACTCTGTTCGTAGAAGCTCATGATTTATACTATCAATACTTGGGAAATGTTTAAGATTAAATAATTCCTTTTGTTTAATTGTCTTATTAATATTATTGGAATTGAATAGTTATTAGTTGGCTTACCTAGCGAGTTGGGTTGGGTACCTTCATGACTAGTGGATTTTGGGTCATGACCCCATATCTCGGAACTCAAAGAAAATTGACAAAATCAAAATCATTCAATGACAAGTCTAATCATACCAAAATCATCCAATTCCGACCACAAATCGATCCTCAAACCCATACATCTTACTCTGCAAGTGCTATTCCGAAATTCCCCAAATTTCACCTTAAAAACACGTAATCTATGTGTAGAAATCAATGGATATTTAATATTATTAGAAAAATGTTATAAAAATTTTGCTAACCTCTTGATTTGTAATGAAATTCCTCTCAAAAATATCCCCTAGCCGAGCTCCCCAAGTCCAAGTGTGAAATAATACTCTAAACCTCGTTTTTGAAATTAAATAGTTTGCCTATTTGTTCTACTTGGTAATGGCGGAATGTCTCTCACGATCGCGAAGAACAAAAGATGTTTTCCTCAAAAATACAGTTCGTGAACACGAAGACTCCATCACGAACGTGTTCATTAGTTCCCCAAATGTACACAGACACACACATGCGTTCCTGCATAACAACGCATCTGACGTCCCATATCTTCTCTTTCTTTATTGTGAATGTGACACCTCTCATGCGTTTGCGTAGAACGAACTCCCTAAGGTTCGAAATCAAAGACCAAAACACACAAATGCATAGACCAACTTCATCAGTCACCCAAAAAACCTGCACGATCGCGGACCTTCCCTCGTGATCACATAAAAGGGATCCGGAACCAGACAAAGCAACAGTCCTACAAGTCTAACAATTAGTTGAACGTGACCTAAATCACACCCAAAGCCCCGGGGACCCCATCCAAACATACCAACATATCCTAAAATATTATACAAACTTAGTCGAAACCTCAAATCACATCAAAAACATAAATCGCAACCCAATTCAAGCCTAAGTTAGAACCTTTCTATACTAATCTAATATAGAACCTTACTCTCTCTATTACATTCTAACTTATAAAATCAATGTCGAAACACAACAAATCAACTCTGATTGACCTCAAATTGTGCACATAACTCATAAATAACACATCGGACCTATTCCAACACCCAGAACCAAAATTCGAGCCCTGTAATAAAAAAGTCAACTCTCGATCAAACTTCTCAACTTTCCAAACCTTTAACTTTCTCACTTTCGCCAACTCAAGCCAAAATGGCATACAGACCTCCAAATTAAAATCCGGACATACTCTTAAGTCCTAAATCACTATACGAAATTATCGAAACCATAAAAATTTTATTCCGGAGTCATTTACTTAAAAGTCAACATCATGTCACCTCTTTCAACTTAGGCTTATACTCTTTGGACAACAACAACAATAATAATGGCCTTGTAAAATCTCACGAGTGAGGTATGAAGAGAGTAGTATGTACGCAGATCTTACCCCTACCCGAAGAGGGTAGAGATGCTATTTTTAATAGAACCTCGATTCTAGAAGATAAAAAAATGACGAAAAGAGATAATATATCAGTACCATCAATAAAAATCATATAAACATAACAGTGTCCCATTATCCAGAAAATAGATTAAAGGCAAACCAATAACCAGTAGATAAAGCCTGATACTAAGAGAATGAAACAGTGGTGTGAACTGAACATTAACCACTAGCAGTCTAAAATATATCCTAACAGACTAGCCTCACTCTAGAGCGCCGTGGAGATATGCACAACTATACCCTAACCTATAACCTTAATGCAACCTTGGGACTAAGTATCTCTATTCATTTCGAAGCATCCTAGAAACCAAACCAACCACCCCGCAAAATAGCATAACTACATTGTACATATAATAAGCAATAAGTGGGGAACGAGACTATAATACTCAAAACGACCAGACAGGTTATTATACACGATGGCTTATATACAGTGCAGTTATCATGATATTAATATGTCATGGAACAATGAATTTATGTGCGGTACTTGGATATCGTTTCGTTCTTCCGGAGTTAGGTGATTATCCATGTTACATTTGACCCAATGAATGCAGTGATACACATATCGTGCTGAGCACCTGGGACGTGCTGGATGATGTTTGAGCCGTTGGGATGTACTAGATATTGGTAAAGATTAAATCTTGAACATTCATGTTCATCTTAGACTCATGTAAAAGCTTTCATATTAGTGTTACTTGGTACATATCGTCTTTATACGCAAACTTAGCGATTGAATTATGTTCTAGTTATCTTGTTTGAGAAGAATGTTTATCCTATCTCTGATTTTTGGTACTTCATTATTACACATGTTGTTCTCGGTTATTTTCTATGATTTTATACTATTATCGACTGTTCAGATTGAGTAGTGGATATCATATTTTTGTCAAAATCTCGCCGCTTCTTCTTAGAGATTAGACTTGATATTTACTAAGTGCACGGTATTTTATACGTATACTATGCTTCTGTATATTTGTACAGATTCTGGCATTAGCCCTAGTAAATCTCAGGAGGTTGCCCAGTAGCTCACTCAGGAGACTCGAGGTACTTCTATTTTATCGACTGCAAACCCTTGAAGTCACCTTCTACCCCTTTATCATGCCATTTATCTTATTTCAGAATTTACTCTTGTATTTCATCTTAGTAGCTCATGACCTTTGTGCTATCGGGTTTGGGAGTTATAAGACTTTTAGCATTTGACATTGTTAAGTTAAGACGTGTTTAAGCTTTTACTATGTTGTGTAGGTTATAATTGTTGGTTTACCTAGCCCATTAGGGTTAAGCACCACCGCAACTACTGATAGGATTTTAGGTCGTGATAGTATATTATAGGAACTTAAGCTATATATGTACATGAATAATGTAAATATTTTATTTTTCAATAGTAGTTTAACTTGTTATAGAATGTTATTTAATTTTTTATCAAGTTATCGATTGATGTTTTCTCATATAAATTACTTATAATTACTTTATAAGTAATATAATTATATTGTACAAATTTTTTACACTAATTTAAACAATTCAAATTCATGTCTTGTGTATCTTAAATTGTATCATCATCATCATTCTATCTTTTTAGTAGCTTCCTCCAAAATATGTTTCCAAATATTTTTGTTGATGTCAACGATCATTGTCGGCAAATGGAAAAAACAGTACTGTCAGATTATGCAAGCATTAAGGTCTTGAAGAATGTTGATTGCCCACATATTTTGAAGATATTATTGGAGTCTTGTCAGTAGGAAAATGTCCTTGAAAGTTGAACCAATATTTAGCATTTTTTGCGTCACGGTAAGGGTAATGATTGTAATCACACAAGCAAAAGAAATTATTAGATACAAGTAAAAACTTTTCTTTTAGTGCAAATCGAAGAATGCGGTGTGCATCCAACAAGGGAAAGAAAGGATTGGAGTGATTGAAAAGGAAACCAAAAAGTTATGTTATTTTAGGTGCTTAACTACCAACTTATGCTCTTTTTGAAAAATTGTAGCACCATGAGAATTCTGTGGAACTTGTGTGAACATATTGGGTGGATTAACTCGAACACATTTGCTCACCATTTGTTTTTCTATTTAATTGAATCTAAAAAAGTTCAAGAAAAAAAAAATCTACGAATGTTGACTCATTCCATTGGTGCTAATGGAATCCAAAAAAGCATCTCTATCCACTAACCCCTTGTTTTCTAGGTAACATCAGTAACCATATAGTTCTTTTCTTTTTGGCGAAATATATAAATAGCCTCTATAAGTTCTACCTAACGATCAGAAGGTCATTTTAACTGAGCTAAGTTTCAGTTAGACACTTTAAGAATCTATAAAGTGTCTTGTAAACATCTCGCGCTGACATGGCAATTCAATTGTGTCTCAATTAAAATCGAGCGTGTGAGGACTTCTATTACAATTTTGTTTTTAATTTTTAATTTAAATTATTTTTAAGTGGGACCCACACCACATTTAATTTTTCTTCACCCCCACTTTGTCACTCTCTTTTCTAAAGCAGACACCGAACTCACCGTCTCTTTTGCCGGCCTGGCCTCTTTTCTTTGAAATTATTTCCACCTTCTCCCCCAAAAATTTCAATACAACCAATAAACCTTCCTTAGCAAAGCCCAAGGTTGACTAACAATAATCAATGAAAAAACAAGTGATTTTGTCCGAGTTCATCATGCCGCTCATTTGTTAAAGCTCCAATTTGTATTGAAATTTGAGAATATTTTGCTTAATTGGTGAAGAACCCAGATTAGGCAGGTTCAAAGGAAACAAAATAGATATTGAATAGATATTGGGATTTTCTTTTTGTTTTCAATTCTTTCTGTCCCGTCAGTCCTCCGGCCGCTGTCGTCGCCGTCGTCTAAGCAATTTTCATAGTTGTCACCTGCAAGTGATTTGCACCCTAGTTTATCGTTGTCGTTTATATTTCTCAACAACAACAGCAATAACAACAACAACCCAATATAATCCCACTTAGTGGGGTCTGGGGAGGGTAGAGTGTACGCAGACCTTACCCCTACCCTGGGGTAGAGAGGCTGTTTCCAAATAGACCCCCGGCATCCTTCCCTCCAAGAACTTCCCACCTTGATCTTGGGGAGATTCGAACTCACAACCTCTCGGTTGAAAATGGGAGTTTCTCAAGATCTTGAATCTTACTCATGTTTTTCTTCAAAATTTTTGGACAAAATTTTCTTTCTAATAACCACTCTATTAAAATCAGAGTTGGAGAAAAATATGTAAGAATTATGAGAGAAGCCTACTGGAAATTTCTAGCCATTGTGTTAAAGATAAAGCAAAACTCTTGTTGGGAACGTGCAGAAGAAAAATATTGAGAAAAAAAATGGAGAAAAATCAAAAATTAAAATGGAGGTGGGGAACAGGATGAACTGTTCTTTTCCATGAAAGCCAGTGGACATTTTGTAAAGAATGGAAATTGATTTTTAATTTTTTTCCTGGTTTTTTTAATTATATATGATAAGTTTTTGTTTCAAATTACATGTGTCATTATTTGATTGGCTCATTTGACATGTCAACACCAAGTAGATCACACGTGAGTTGGGCTGACTAGGTCGGTATTTATTAGATGCACTTTATAGCCTCTTAAAGTATCTAATTGAAAATGAGCTCAGTTAAGGTAGCCGTCTGATCGTTGGGGCCAACTTAAAGGGGTCGTTTATGTATTTCGCCTTTCTTTTTTGTTTCTCTATAGAGAGAGACTACACAATTGTGACAGGTTGACACTTCATTAACCTTCTATCGAGAGATTGTTAGTGTACTATATTTATAAGATAATTCTGGAAATATAAATGAATATAAACAGAAATGACAAAAAACCAATTCGAGCCCACTGAATTCAGAGTATTTTCTGAAAGAATTTAATCCCCTCCTAGTACCCAAGGTTATAGATTATTTCCTACTAGGATAGAATAAATTACACAATGGTGTAGTGGTAACGCATACTCTAGTGTTTCAGCAAATGCAAAGTTCGGAAGCAAATCACACTTACTTTTGCTTTTTTTTTATGCTAAAAGTATGCAGAAGAAGGAGAAGAAACTCAGATAATCGTAGTGAAATTCTGAGCAGAATAGTGTTGTACTTATAGCCAAAGTTGGGATGAAATCTGAAGAGTTGCAACACTTCAAAATGGTTGTTTATGCAAAACGGCCACAGCATAAATGTCATTACATAAATGGCCATTTACTCAACAATAAAGGGGGAAAATAACGAGAAAAAATTAAAAAGGGTAGTTAATTTTCTGTTACCAAAATAGAAAAATATATTGGATTTAATATTAATATTCTATTATTAAAAAAAATATTTAATCACATTTCTGTTAATATTTTACTATTAACAAATAAATTTGGTCAAAAAATTTAATCAATCAATCGATCATTTGACTAAATCCAAATCCAAATCCAAATCCAAATCCAAATCCAAATCCAAAGCCAAAGCCGAATCCGAAGCCGAAGTCGACACTGACGCCGACGCTGAAGCCAAGCCGAGTCGATCGAGCGACGACGACTATGACGCGAGACTTACCTTCTTCTCAACTCTTTAAGAGCTACAAGAAGAGCAATTGCTTATATACCCGTAAAAAACCTCTTCCTCTTCCAATATGGGACAATGTCTATTTAGCAAGGGGGAAACTTAAAATTTCTTTCAAAAATTTAATTTTCCTCCACTTCCTATTCACCCTCTAATAAGTATTTAATATATTAATTAAATACATAAAAAAAACCTAAAAATCGACCACATGAATAGGGAATGGATATATCACGGAAGTATGGATGAAAACTATGTGATTCGCAAGTAAGGATTAATTGCATCTGGATAAGTAGGTTTCCCTTTGAACTTTTCGTAGTGAACTTATGTCGGATATAATCGATCAATCGATATATTTGATATCTTTGAACCGTCGAACTTTGGTGTATACCTAGACAACCACAAGTCACACAACTAACCCTTAACTGTGTTTGGTTCTCATTGTTGTGTTCGTTTCAGCTATAAACACCGCCTATTTTCATAAGTGCATTCTTACGAAGTTCTCTTTGAAGCGGCTAACACTTCATACTTACATAGGTGATTCCTAAACATGCCATCATGCAGATACACTATTTGATATACACCGTATCAAATTTAGAAATTATTAAAAAGCCTTAATGTTTTATCCTTGGTACTGAACATTGTCTCATCATGAGAATGGACCAAAAGGTTATTTGACAATGTTAAACTGTCATTAATGGCTTTGTTTGATCTTCTTGAACCAAGATCTTGGGATCTCCAGTCTTCCAAGTAATGTTATCGTCACTATGACTTGTTCTCGGCCATAGTCCCATTCCCCTTAATGATTTCTCAACTATCTCTCTAGTTAGGCCTTTTGTAAGTGGATCTGACACATTATGACTTGACTTTACATAGTCAATCATGATAATTCCTCTAGAGAGTGATTGTCTAACAATTTTATGTCTTCGTCGTATATGACAAGATTTACCATTATACATAACGCTCCCAGTCCTTCCAATTACCGTTTGACTATCAAAATGTATGCATATTGGTGCCAACGGTTTTGGGCTAAAATGGAATATCTTCTAAAAAATTCCGGAGCCATTTAGCTTCTTTACTGGCTTTATCCAAGGCTATGAACTCAGCCTCCATTGTAGAGCGGGCAATACAAGTTTTTTTGGACGACTTCCAAGATACCACTCCTCCACCAATAGTGAATACATATCCATTTGTGGACTTGGAATCAATTGATCCGGTGGTCAAATTCGCATCACAGTATCCCTCAATGACCACATGATCTTTATTGTAGTGCAAAGCAAAGTCCTAGGCATGTATTAAATACCCCAAAATTTGTTTCATGACCATCCAATGAGATTGACCTGGATTGCTCGTATATCGACTCAATTTTCTTATAGCACAAGCTATATCTGGTCGTGTACAATTCATGATGTACATTAAGCAACCCAACACACGAGCATAATCCAATTGTGATATGCTTTGGTGTTTGTTGATTTCTAATGAAAGATTCACGTCAATTGGAGTCTTTGCAACTTTAAAGCCCAAGTGCTTGAATTTTTCAAGTACTGTCTTAATATAATGAGATTGTGACAACGCCAGACCTTGAGAAGTCTTATGGATCTTAATTTCCAGAATTATATCAGCAATTCTCAATTATTTAATATCAAACTTGCTAGTTACCATACACTTAGTAGCATTTATGTTGGCAATGTCATTACTCATTATGAGCATATCATCCACATATAAGCAAACAATGACTATGTGATTTAGAACATTTTTAATGTACACACATTTATCACATTAATTTATCTTAAATCCATTTGACAATATTGTTTGGTCAAATTTCGCATGCCATTGCTTGGGTGTTTGTTCTAGTCCGTAAAGGGACTTAACAAGTCTACAGACCTTCCTTTCTTTGCTTGGTACCATAAACTCTTCAAGTTGTTCCATATATATTTCTTCCTCCAACTCTACATTTAAGAAGGCCGTCTTAACATCCATTTGATGAATTTTAGGACCATAAACTGCAGCTAATGCTACTAACGTTTATATGGACGTAATTCTTGTAACTGGAGAGTATGTATAAAAATAATCAAGACCTTCTCCTTATCTATACCCTTTGACCACAAGTCTTGCCTTATATTTGTCAATAGTGCTATCATCTTTTATTTTCCTCTTAAAGATCCATTTAGAACCCAACAATTTATTTCCAGGAGGAAGATCAACTAATTTACATGTATGGTTGTTCAATATGGATTCTATTTCACTATTGACTGCCTCTTTCCATAACAATGATTCCAAAAAAGACATAGCTTCTTTAAAAGTTTGAGGCTCATTTTCCAATAAGAAAGTCACAAAATTTGGTCCAAATGAAGTAGATGTTCTTTAACATTTACTACGTCTTGGATACTCATGGTTAAGTGTACTTTCTTTTGTTTCTTCCCAAGGTCATTTAGATCATTCACCAATCGACTCACATTCCTTTTGATACGGATATATATTTTTAAAGAACTCAACATTATCTGATTATATAACCGTATTATTATGAATGTCGGGATTTTCTTATTTATGAACCAGAAATCGATATGCTTTACTATTAGTCGCATATCCAGTAAAAATACAATCAACGGTTTTCGGACCTCTTTATACCCTTTTGGGTTTAGGAAATTGCACTTTTTCCAAACACCCCCACACTTTAAAATAATTCAAGTTGGGCTTCCTTCCTTTCCATTTTTCATATGGAATGGATTATGTTTTGCTATGGGGTACTCGATTTAGAATTCGGCTAGCCGTAAGAACAGCTTCCCCCCACAAGTTTTGTGGCAAACCAGAACTTATCAATAATGTGTTCATCATCTCCTTTAATGAACGATTCTTTCTTTCTGTAATGTCAGTGTATTAGGTAGTGTAAGGGGCCGTTGTTTGATGAATAATCCCATATTCTAAACATATTTTTTCAAAAGGAGATTCATATTCACTACCCCTATCACTTCTTATCATTTTGATTTTCTTATTAAGTTGCGTTTAAACTTCATTTTTGTATTGCTTCATCTTTACTATTAAGTAAGTAAACATAGCAATATCGAGTACTATCGTCAAAAAAAGTTATTAAATACTTCTTTTCACCGCGAGATGATATTTATTTCATGTCACAAATATCTGTGTGAATTAAGCCTAAAGGATTTGAATTCCTTTCAACTGACTTATAAGGATGTTTAACATACTTAGATTCCATACATACTTGACATTTTGATTTGTCACATTCAAACTTGGGCAATACTTCAAAATTAATCAAGTTTTGTAAGGTTTTATAATTGACATGACCCAAATGTATATGCCATAATTCATTTGACTCAAGTAAGTAAGATGAAGCTAAAATTTTATTATTATTTTCAACAACCATTACATTCAGCTTGAAAAGGCCCTCAGTGAGGTAACCTTTTCCTACAAATATTTTATTATTACTTATTACAACCTTATCGAAAACAAAAATACATTTAAAATCGTTCTTAATAAGAAGTCCAGTAGAGACTAAATTATTCCTAATCTCGGGAACATGAAGGACGTTGTTCAAAGCAACCACTTTGCCAGAAGTCATTTTGAGAAATATCTTCCCACATCGTTCAATCTTGGCCTTTGAAACATTTCCTATAAAAATCGTCTCATCGGGTCCAACAGGAGCATAAGTAGCAAAAGCTTCTTTAACAGCACAAACATGGCTAGTGGCTCGAGAATGAATCCACCAATCTTTAGGATTGACCACCAAGTTGCATTCGGAAAGCATGGCACATAAGTCATCAACATCATCATGTTTTTCAACCATGTTTGGTTGAACCTTCTTCTTGTCGTTTTTCAGAGCACGACGCTCTATAGATTTTTGTTCGATTTTTCCACAGTTGGAACAATTTCCACTGAACCGCTTCTTGCTTGGGTTGTATTTCGGTCCAGAAGCCTTCTTCCTCTTTTTGTTCTATTCAACAATATTTGCTCCCATTATTGTTGAGTTCTCACGGCCTCTCTTTTCAGCAACTTTGTTGTCCTCTTCGATTCTTAACCGAAGAATAAGATCTTCAGGGGACATCTCCTTGGGTTTGTGTTTCAAGTAGTTTTTGAAATCCTTCCACGAAGGAGGCAACTTTTTAATCGTCGCTGCTACTTGGAATGCTTCATTGATGACAAGACCTTCATCAAGGAGATCGTGAATAATCACTTGCAATTCCTGGACTTGGGTAATAACAGACTTGCTATCTACCACTTTGTAGTCCAAAAACTTTGCAACAACAAACTTTTTCAACCTGGCATCTTCAGTTTTGTATGTCTTTTCAAGCGCAGTCCACAGTTCCTTTGATGTTTCCACACCACTGTAGACGTTATACAAAGCATCCTCCAATCCGCTTAGAATATAATTATAGCATAAAAAATCTAAATGCTTCCACGCCTTAATCAAGAGAAAACGTTCGGTTTCTGGAGTTTCATCGGATAGCACAGGAACATCTTCCTTGATGACTTCTGGAGACTTGGAGTAGTCAAACAGAAGAACATCTTTTGATGCCAGCGCTTGAAATCAATCCCAAAATTTTTTTTGGGTTTCTCCGCTGGTGCCAATGCAGCCGATGTTGTTTTTCTCGTTAAGTCATTGGCAGTTACCATCGGAACAGCTTCGTTTCCATTATCATTAGTCATTTTTTTGTAAAATAATGACATAATCATTAAAATCACATAAATTTTAATCTCCAAAAGAGTACAAAACCAAAAAGTTTTTACTCTCCAGAAACAGTAAGTACAAATACAGAAAATATATTAAATATCTTAAGCTTGTTATATACTGTATTTGTAAAATAATTCTGGAAATATAAATGAATATAAACAGAAATGACAGAAAACCAATTCGAGCCCAATAAATTCATAATGTTTCCTTAAAAAATTTAATCCCCTCCTAGTACCCAAGGTTATGGATTATTTCTTCCCAGGATAGAATGAATTACACACTGGTGTAGTGGTACTGCAAACCCCAGTATTTCAGTGAACATAAAGTTCGGAAGCAAATCACACTTACTTTTGCTTTGTTTGATGCTAAAAGTATGCAGAAGAAGGAGAAGAAACTCAGAAAATCGTAGTGAAATTCTTAGCAGAATAGTGTTGTATTTATAGCCAAAGTTGGGCTGAAATCTGAAGAGGTGCAACTCTTCAGAATGGATTAGATTTAATATTAATATTTAATATTAATAATCTGTAATTAAAATAAAAATTTAATAATATTTCTATTAATGTTTTACTATTAACAAATAAATTTTATCCAAAAAGATAATCTGAAGCCAAGCCGAGCCGAGCGAGCGATGACAACGACGGCGTGAGGCTTGCCTTCTTCTCAACTCTTTAAAAGCTAGAAGAAGAGCAATTGCGTATTGTGAGCACGTGATTTTTTCCCTATGTGAAAATTATTCCCATAAAATTCAAACAAATGATTTCTTTCATTATTTTTTAATTTTGTGAATTTTTGTGTTATTTTCTGTTAATTATTTGCATTTTATTTGTGCATTTTAATCAGTAAAAAAATAAAAAAAAATACTTGGCATTTTCATTTAGAATTTAATTTCATATTTTAGGATTAATTAGTAGTTGAGTTACTTTTAGGAAAAGGAAAATAACAAAAATGGTCCTTTTTGCATTTTTAGTTTCAATTTGTTTTAGTTTGCATTTAAATAGGGAATTTGTGCAATTGGAAATTTGGAAGTATAATTTTAGAGTCAATTTGAGTTTTGGTTTTTAATTTAGTATTTAACAAAATCAGAAAATAAAATACAAAATAAATAAATAAAATACAAAAAGAAAAGAAGAAAACAAATAAAGAGAATTAAAAGGAAAAACTTGGTCTTAATAAATGCCCAGTTTGGGCCAAACATTCTCCAGCCCAAAGTCAATCCCTCCCCTAAACCGGATTCAACCTAGCCCAAACCTTTAGCCAATCCGGTTAAGACCCCCCACACACAAAACGACGTCGTTTCAGAGATAATTAATCCTGACCGTCTAGGTTGTTTGATCTAACGGTCATGGATTGATAAAATTTGGTATAATATTGTCCAAACACCAACCACCACCACCCCTCCCCCATCTCCTTTCTGCCTCTCATTCATCATAACACACAACCCTAATCCCCTCCGTCCCATCCACCGACTCCACCCTAATGCTGCCGCCAGAAATCGCCTCACGGTGGCGGCCGGCATCCAATGGCCCTTAAATTTACACCATATATTCAGCATAACTTCCTCTTTCCAATGACCTGCATATCATTCCTCGAATGTTGACCCAGCCCCTCGAATATCCAAAACAACGGCGCCACCTCCGCCACCCACAGCGGCGCCACCACCAAAATGACCCCATTATTACACCATGAACTCTCCTAGTCTCCCTATCTCCAAATCCCAAGTTAGAATCGCTCAAATCCAAGCGGAATTCAGCAAAAATCTAGGGTTCGAAGCTTTCAACCCTTTCTAAGAATTTCAAGCATCTCTGTGGGTTTCTAATTAATGTTATATGTTTGTTTTGTACTAAATAAATAGATAACACTAATTGGAAATTAAATTTGAGATTAGTCGAGTCGAAGGCCAAATCAGTAAAACCTTTTCCCTTTATTTGATTATCTTTTCTACCTGTTCTAGTTATGTTGTGATAATTGTCAATCAGTAAAGTTTAGTTCTCCTTGTTCTTTGTTTTTATTATTATTTGTAGATTTTCGTAAGTATTAGTTTCTGATTCTGTTTGTTCTTACTCATCTTAGTGTTTCATTCCTTGTAAGGTCGATTTAGGGTCAGATTGGTTGGACTATAATTTGATTCTCATATTGATTTTGCTTTTAATATAGATGGTATTTTGTTTGTTGTTTGACTACTGATAGCTAATAGTAGTTTGTAATTAAAATAGCTAGTTAGGTGTTGAGATTTGTTATAGACTTTCTTTGGGTTGATTAATTGTCTTGGAATAATTAGTTTAACTATAGTTAGTTAGATAGGTTGTTTGGTTGGTTAACAGGGTAGGGTTGGGTTAATAATTTCAGGACCAAAGTAAGGGCAATAAGGGTAGTTTAGTTAGGGAATAGGATAGCAACTGAATTTGGAAGTTCTAGAACACTCTAGAATAGGGTCCAGTCTGGAATTTCAAGAAATGTAGTAGGATAACTTAGAAAAGAAGTCAGTTCTTTACGGAATTTTAAGAAAAAATGCAAGTTAAGAAGGGACTTAGAGCTAAAACTAAAATCTGAAGGCTGCCCTCACCTTTGCCTATAAAAGGCATGACAAAATGCCTTGTTTCACAAGTTTGGAACCTCAAAATTTTTCCCAAAAACCTCTCCCACGGATCTGAGCCTCAAAATTTGCATTTTAAACCAAAAGAAAAAAAAAATTAGATCTGATAGTCGAAGGTCTCTCCTAGATCTTAGCTTTCTAAAAAACCAAAAAAAAAAACAAAATCCAGTAGAAAATCTCCAAAAAATACATAGAAGTGGTAGAAAATTAACAATAACACTGTTACATTGGATTTCTAGGTGAAATTTAGGTGCTAGGGACTGATCTTCATTTCTTCTGGTTGCTTAAACTGTTTTGTGGTCTACTGATTTTGCTCTTGGGTATATTCGAGTTCAATTGAATCTGTTTTTGGTTAGTTGTTGTTGTTGTTGGTGTTATTCATCAAGTGTGTTAGTCTGCTGGGTCATTGCTGGGTTATATTGGTGTTGTTTTGGTTTTGAAATCTTCCTAGACTGCTAATTCAGCTATTCTGAGTGATTTGCTGCTACTGACCTCTCGCGCTTCTTGTTCTATTTCAAATTCAGGTACACATTTGAATCTCTGCTGTAATTCCGAGCTTGAAAAATGGAATAAAACTGCCAGTTTGCTTGATCCTGAAATATGCCTGCTGTATTGTTATACACTAGTAGTTAAACGGATATTGGATGTAATTGTTTAGCGTAGTTAAGTGTTGAGTTGTATGTGTATAAACTTTGGACTATTTTTGGTAGTTTATGGACTGCATGATTGATAAATGGATTTATATTAATTTAAATTACCTAGGACTGTTAGAAGTTGGGACTGCTGAATTATCATAGTTATACGAATTTCCTACTAATAGTGATAGACCGTAGTTTGGTTGATCATTTTTGATTTGATACATCAGGACAATTGAATTTGGAATATGATATTGGCTTAGCCATGTTAACTCAGTCCTATTCGCAATCATCAGAGTGTATAGGCTTGTTTAACCTAGAAATAGCATGCTCACAACTATATAGACTCACATACACTTGACTGCTCTAAAGTGATTAGTTCATTTCAGCCATTCGTTTATAGTTCTAGCCTGCAAATATATTTCATAATATGCGGTGGTTGCACTTAGTGGACCGTTGAATTCCACACTAATTACGTAGATTGTTAAGGTGCATGAGTTTAATATATATATATGAAATTGGGTTAAAGTTGACATGCATGGATTTGACTGTTAAGGTCAGCTCAATTGCTATTTATCACCCATTTGTTGATTTGGTTCTGGATTAAACTGGACAGCACGCCGATGGGAAATCTTAGGCCTGATTGTCATCTGCAAGCCCACATTTGGGCACCATTCCTTTGCGCATTCAAGATTGAATCTGTTGAGGGCCAATTTAAAGGGCCCAAAATCTTGAATATCTTAGTAGGGATACTTTGACAGGCTAATCAAATTAGGACTATTTTCCTTTATTATTATAGACAAATAAAAATATAAAATCATAGTTGCTTCAAGATTTTCTTTTATTAATATAAAGAGATAAGCCTCGCTAAACAAAATACATAATTACGGGGCCCTCTTTAAATGGCTATATTAAATACTTAGAATTCGGGACGGGCCGTTTAGTGAATTACACGGCCTTCCCTAAAGATAATAACACGCTAGCCACTTTAAGCGCGCTTTTATTAACATTACCTTCCTAAATATGGGTGCACATTTATGTGACCCAAATTCAAATCTCAACGAAGTCGAAATGTGTCAAAAACCGCGGATGCATTTATATGACGTGGTTCGAGATGTATTTTCACGACGTTGCAATTCTCTTAAAATAATAATAATAAAGCGGTTCAAAGTTAAAATACATAGGTGAAAACATGTTCTAAAATCAAATAAATAAGCCAAATATGACAGTTGAGCGACCGTACTAGAACCACGGAACCTGGGAATGCCTTACACCTTCTCCCGGGTTAACAGAATTCCTTATCCGGATTTTTGGTTCACGGACTGCTAAACAGAGTCAATAATTTACTCTATTCGGGATTCTAAACCGGTAACTTGGGACACCATAAATCTCCCAAGTGGCGACTCTGAATTTTAATAATGAATCTCGTTCTGATTGTCCTTTAATTAGAAAAACTCCTTTACGCCCTTGCGGGGTGTAGTGAAAAAGGAGGTGTGACAGCTCTGGCGACTCTGCTGGGGATACAAAGCCAGAACTTTGGTTCAAGGTTTAAAAATTCGAGCTTAGCATAATTGTTATGTTTGGCTTTAACTGATTTTCCTACATGTTTTCTGCAAAATGTGCTAAGTGCTTTACCGCTTCGATATTATTTGAACTATATATATATATATATATATATATAAACTGTGCCGAAATACTTATGTTCTCACCTCCGGGGATGAGCTTACTGGTTAAGACTCCCTATTCTGTTAATGTCATACCTTGAAATAAGAAAGAGGCCGGACAAGTTACTAAGCCGGACGATCTCACAGGTCCCCGGTACATAGCCCCCTCCTCGACTCGAGTTGTACGCTCGGGTACACAGTCTATAACCCATACCCAGAATTTGAACCTAGAATAACTTGACTTCATGTCGGATCCCTAGTAGGAGCGCTTATTTGCATCACGTGCATATGACTTAGGGTACTCAACCCAGGGGTTGGGTCCGTCTAGGACAGGTAACCCGAAATGAAAAAGACCATCCTAATGCATCTTACGTGTTGCGTTTATTTGTCTCGCGCTTGCATGTTGACCAACTTTGGAGTATTTGGGAAAATTGAAAAAAAAAGAAGTACCAGTATAGAGATTTAATAATAAACAATGTCAGAATAGTGTCGAAACTCTATCGAATTTTTGAGAAAAATGAAAAAAAAAAGGAAAAAAATTTTGTTTTCAAAAATGGTTTGTTTTATTGAAAAAGAAAATACAAAAAGAATATTGTTTTCCTAAATAGTGTATGTGTCAATGAAGAAGAATTTTGTTTTCGAAAATAGTTAGGCTTATTTGCCCAAACTACGCTGGTTTGATTCTCACCGGGTGTGAGATATGTAGGCAACCTTTATCGGGTCCAACCACCCCTTTTGCAAAAATAGCCAAAAATACCCAAATTTTAATTTTTATCCAATAAGTCGGGTGACGCCATTCTTGTTTAAAAATAAGTTGAATGTCCCCAAAGGGCGTCGGAAGGCTGTCTTTACAAGAACAACCACACTGAGTTGTTTTTAAATGGTTTGCGGGCACAGCCTTAAAATCTCCCTTTCAGAAGTGCTGAAAGGCCGTATTTGCAAAACCAAGTCTTTGTTTTCTTAAATAAAAATTTGTAAAAATAGCCATTTTCCTCCTTAAATCAAAATAAGTCATTACATAGCTAGTTTTCTTCAAATAGTCACAGTTGACATTGAAACCTTCTCAGTCTTGCGCAGGCCCATGGCGATGCCGAGTGATGCCCTGTGGACCCCAGGATTTGAAGCTTTGATGTATTCCTGGTCATCGAGTCTGTATTCTATTTTTAAGGAAAAGAAATAATCTAGTATAGCTTGTGATCGGCGTTTATGAATGAAGATTTGAAAAATTCCAAAAAAATTATCCCTTTATTTTTGCATTCAATTTGCAAGAACTACGCTTGGTCTGATTCATGCGGGGTCATGCTACGTAGTCAATCTCCATAGGATTCGACCATAACCAAAAGAAAGAAAAAAAAGGGAAAGAAAAGAGAGAAAAAACAACGAAAAGGCAAAAAGAAAAGAAAAGAGAGGAAAACAAGCAATGGAGAGAATAGGAGCAAGAGAAGTCAAAAGAAAAAAAAAAGGAAAACAAAGAAAGAGAAAGTTTGCAATTAGAAATAAGGAAAAGTCAGGGATGACGCATGCGACCGATCAAGAGCATAATAGGAACTTTAACTGCTTAGGTGCATTCACTCCCCAAATGTGCGGGTACCAATATGTTAAATGCCCTAACACTAACATGGTGGTTTTATTTTGTCATGTCATTCCAGAAAGGTGGTTGTTTTATGGTTTTAAAGTGGTAATTCTTCTTTGCAACACAAGGACAAAAGGTAATGGCTAACGACAATAGAACTGAGTTGGTTGGTACCGGTGCCCGACATCAGTTTGTTGAACGGGATAATGGGTTGGGTGAAGAGGTGCGGATGTTAAGACAACACGTGGCAGACATGTATCAAGCTTGGATAACTGTGAAGGCTCCACCCCCGCCACCACCGATTTTTCCAGATGCTGCCCTTACTCAAGCTCCAAACACAACGCCAAATGATCCTCCATATTCTCCAGATACATCCGCTTATCACAATTTTCCCAACTACCCTAGTAGCTCCATCACTCATCTTCCAGTCACCTCTCCCCAACATTGCCCTCCTATTATATCTATTACTCCCAACAATGAATACCCACCCAAAGCTCGTAATGCCCAATATCACCCCTCAAAGGTTGCCCACAACATCCCTGATTCCTACACGAAAAGCCACCGGGATGCGCTTCATGCTAGAAGTGAAAAGGTTACAGGAAGAAAAAGGCAAGATAGGGTACCCAGGAAGTTGAAAAGCACAGAACAGTCCTTAAAGGACAAGTGAAGAGTGGGAAGCCAGGGAAGCATAACTTGCAGAGAACTGATTGTACCACATGACGTACGCCTGCCCGTAGGATTCAAAGTGATTTAACTTGTATGATGGGCGTGGAGATCCGGTAGCCCATCTGAGGGTTTATTGCAATGAAATGAGGATTGTTGGAGAGAAAGATGACTTGATGATGGCATATTTCAGTGAAAGCCTGGCTGGGGCAGCCTTGGACTGGCATACCCGTCAAGATGTTGATAAGTGGCTTACATTGGGTGACATGGCTCAAGATTTTGTCCGTTACTTTCAATACAAATCGAGAGCTACCCCAGATCGCTCCTCGCTATCTAAGATGGAAAAGAGGCCGGAGGAAAGCTTTAATGAGTTTGGGCTCAGATGGAGGGAGCAAGCTACTCGTGTTAGTCTCCCGATTAGCAAAGAAGAAATGGTTGAGATTTTTCTACAGGCCCAGGGACCCACCTACATCAGTCATTTGATCCCAGCTTTGGGAAAGCCTTTTAATGATGTGTTAAAAATGGGGGAGCTAGTAGAAGAAAGGATCAAGTTAGGCAAAATTGTGAGCTGTTCGGAAGCCATTCAGAACATTCTAGTCAGCTTCGGTGGAAGAAAGAGAAGCAGAACAGACGATCCTATAGGTTTTCCTGATCAACACTTCCAGCCTCGATGTCGTCCCCGTGGTTACCCTTGTGCACTAGATGACCCTCCCCGATACTACTTCTCTCCACATAATTCCCAAAGTCGCACATCATAGCACCCAGCTCCACAAAGTGCCCATCTACCCCTGTGAGCTTACCAAAAACACCCCGGATCAGGTTTTCGGCCCAATCCAGCATTTAAGAATGAGAGGCTACAGAAGAAGAAAACATACACTCCGTTCAGAGAATCATATGCCAGTATATTCCAGAGGTTAAGGACATTGGACATATTGAAGCCGATTAAGATAAAAACGCTGAACCCTCTTCCAAAGAAGTTTGATCCTACTCAAAGGTGCGCATACTGCTCAGGTGCCCTGGGGCACAACATAGAGAAATGTTAGAATTTGAAGAATGCAATTCAGAAGCTTATTGATGTAGGCGACATTGTCGTGCAAAGTCCAGATGCAGCAAACACTGGCCAGAGTCTATCTCCTGTGCATAATGAGACGCATATGCTGGGTATGATTGATCGTGAGAATGAGCCGTCAGAAGAAACCCAGAAGCAGTTTGCTCAGAACAACGTGATGAAGACTTGTGAAAATTCCAGCAATCTTGGTGTGAAATTCAGTGGCTAAGACGCCATGCTTGGTAATTGGGAAGACGCTTCATCTCTTGGAGTTTTGGTGGTTTATTTTGTTATCATTTCTATTGTCCGGGTTATTTCAAGGTTGTAATCCGGATATTGTCTTGTGACTCAAACCCTTCTATCCTTTCACTTTGCCTTGTTTGTCTCATCGTAGTAGCTTGTGTAGTGCTGTTTAGGTTTGTTCAAGGGTTATAACTCTAGTCTAGTTTGCTTGTTTCGTTGTTTAAACCCTTTCACCGTCAGTCTAATGCAATTCTCTATTTCCCGCTATTTTTAGTCATTTTATCTAGTTCCTTTCTCCTTTTACAATTCTTTTCATGTTGGTTCTAGGGACATGACATGCACGCATAATTCTCAGCCTGGTTTTAAAAATCAGTTTAGTAATGAAGCAATGAAACAATGTTGAAGATGTAAGGACATTCGAAGGTAATAAGTAAGGGCATTTTGAGATCACCTCGAGCCCAAATTGTTAAACTGGAGCAGATAGAACATAAGGAAATACTGTTGAAATGCATCATACTGCATCGGTTCGAAGCCAAATGCAAGTTTGCCCCAAGTTCACAAGGGCCGTTCGTGGTACCGTGTTTGTTGTCCAATGGGGCTGGATAATTGACAGATATAGGGGGCAAATATGTGAAAATGGTTATTAATTCTGGTGCAATCAAAAGATGTTACGTATGTTTTCCTCAGCTTGTTTAACTGTGTAGGTTTTACTTGGCATGTTTTGGAGATTGGAATGACGAAGGCATTTTGTTCTGCTATCCAAACACTTTATCCTTTGTTACCCCTTTGAGACTCAGTTATTTTCTTTCATACCCCTCTTTCGGAATCAATAATAAAACTCGTAAGCCCGAGCGGGGAAAGTAAGTGGAGGAACAAGAAAAAAATAGTGAAAAAGAATGGGAAAGAAAAAGAAATGAAAAGAAGAGAAAAAGAGAAAATAGGAAAAGAGAAAAGAAAGAAAAAACAAAGAACGAGAAAAGAAAAGAAGAGAAAGAAAAGAAAAGAGAAAAGCAAGAGAAGAAAAGAGAAAGGAAAAAATGAAAAGAAAGGAAAAGAAAGTGGAAGAAAGGAAGGATCGCAACAACAAAAGTAGTCGCATGAACTACCTTCAACTTGATTCCAAAAGGATACGTAGGCAGCCTCTCTCTGAGGTTCAGTCACACCAAAGTAAAATCCAAAAGTTCCCAATAAAGAAACTGGGGTAGAAGTTATAGTTTTTGTGAGAAATCTGATTCCGAAAGTTGTAATTTTGAACCCCTGTTGAATTGTTTTGAGCCTTTGATACCCTTTCTTTCTATCCCCATCCAAAAGCCTGCATTACGATCCAAAGAAAGACATTTCGATCAGTCTTCAAGAGATGTCGAGTCAAGCAAGAAGAAGTGAATCATATCAAGGTCAACACTCTGGTACAAGATGAAAAATGATAAAAAATGAGAGAGTCTTATTGGTGAAAACCCTCACGGGCACCGTAAGGCAAAGTGAGTTGCGAGAAAACCAAAGTGAGAGAGGCTTGATGGTGAAAACCCTACGGGTTCCACAAGTCGAATAAGGACCGTGAATCAGATCGGGCAGGTGGAGCATTGAAGCCCATTTCACGGTGGAAAGGCACAACAAGAACCGAACATCAGATTTGCTAAACAAAATAGGCTGCAGGTGCATGTCAAGGTCGTTAGAGTCGGTATCCACATCCGATAGGTTTCTAATTGATAGTTTTCTTGTTAAGAATCATTATTTTCATTGTCCTCCTACTATATTCCTTTTGTCCTGTTTACTTCCTCATCTCGAGTCTGTTTGGTCATAACAAGTGAGAAATGACTTCAAAATCTGCCACCAAACTTTCCAATTAAAAAAAACAGGATCTGATGAACACATCAAGGCGTCAAGTCAGGAGAAAACAACAGGCACAATGAGTTAGCCACAATCAACATACTTTGGGATTCGTGTGAAATACAAGAACGTGGTACGTATCAATTCAGGAACAATGCAACAAATAGAGGATGTTTGGTGAACGGATCAGAGATATTCTCCATGTCAAGGGTAGCAAAGAAAGTGGTTAGTCAATAAACAAGCAAGATCTTCGAATGGACTCAGTTATCATGACAAGTGAAGGCACAATAAACTTCAAGGCCGAAGCCAGTGTTTAAGCCGAGAAAGAACATCATACACACGGAGTGGGGGCAATAGACGTGCTTTGGGGATCCATGTGAGACACAAAGGTTGGGGAGGTGCCAGTTTACACAATGCAAATAGAGGATATTGGGTCTGAATGGAGAAAAGGTATTTTATGTGATGAGGATGACAGAGAAAGGGGTCTAGTTCGGAAACAAGCAAGGTCTTCAAGTGGAAATCAATCTTCTTGGGAAGCGAAGAGGCAGTCGCCCTCAAAGCTCAAGGCCACAAACCAACCACCACATTTTAAACTCACAAGTTTTCTTTGGTTGAAACAGGAACAAAGCAGTGCAAGAAAGTCAGTTCAACAATAGGAAGAAAATGAAAGGAAGAAAAGGAAAAAAGAGGAAAGCCGACAAAAGGGAAGTTTCTCAAATCTTTGCCCTTGCCTGTCTTGCTAGTGTGCACAAAATACTGCCATTGCTTTTCACATTTTTTCCCTCCTAGGATAAACGGCCTAGTCTGATGGATTTTTCTCCAAATCTAAATCTTAGTCTGATGAATATTTCTCCTAAGATAAAAACCTAGTCCGATGAATTTTCTCCTAGGGTCTGAATCTTAGTCTGATGAATCTTTCTCCTAAGATAGGAAACGTAGTCTGATGAACTTTCTCCTAGGATCAACATCTTAGTCTGAAGAATCTTTCTCCTAATATAGCAAAAACCCTAGTCTGAGGAACCTCTCCTAGGATCAATATCTTAGTCTGATGAATCTTTCTCCTAAGGTAGAAAACCTAGTCTGATGAATCTTCTCCTAGGATCTAAATCTTAGTCTGATGAAACTTTCTCCTAAGATAACCAAAAATGGACCTAGTCTGATGACTCTTCTCCTAGGATACAAATCATAGTATGATGAATCTTTCTCCTGAGATAGTAAACCTAGTCTTATGACTCTTCTCCTAGGATCTAAATCTTAGTCTGATCAAACTTTCTCCTGAGATAACCTAGAATAGAAAACCTAGTCCGATGAATTTTCTCCTGGGATCTGCATCTTAGTTTGATGAATATTTCTCCTAAGATAACAGAAAACCTAGTCTGATGAATTTTCTCCTAGGATAAAAATCTTAGTCAAATAGTTTTACTCACAAGGAACGTACATGCCAATCAAGTCTTTAGTTTTGCTCTCACCATCGTATCAATAGCTTATGTAACAACTCATAAGTCTGCCCAGCCACCAAACTGGGGCAGAAAATTTTCTTTGTTTGTTTATTTTGTTGCAGTCAGGAGCCCACCTGGAGAACAAGGGAATAACTTTGCAAGTTCAGCAATTAGGAGCCCACCTGGAGAATAAGGGAATACTTTTCAAGCTTCAGCAGTCAGACGCCCACCTGGAAAACAAGGGAAGTGCAATTCAAATTCTAGCTTTTAATGTTTGATAACATGCTGTATCCAGTTACCAAACTGGGGCAGAAAATTTTCTTTGTTTGTTTATTTTGTTGCAGTCAAGAGACCACCTGGAGAACAAAGGAATACTTTTAAGTTCAGAAATCAGGAGCCCACCTGGAGAACAAGGGAATACTTTTCAAGCTTCAGGAGTCAGGCGCCCACCTGGAGAACAAGGGAAGTAAAATTCAAATTTTAGCTTTTAAGTTTTTATATTGGATAACATGATGTGCCCACCCACCAAACTAGGGCAGAAAATTTTCTTTGTTTGTCTATTTTGTTGCAGTCAGGAGCCCACCTGGAGAACAAGGGAATACTTTTCAAGCTTCAGCAGTCAGGCGCCTACCTGGAGAATAAGGGAAGTACAATTCAAATTTTAGCTTTTAATTTTTTTATATTGGATAACATGATGTGCCCAATCACCAAACTGGAACAGAAAATTTTCTTTGTTTGTCTATTTTGTTGCAGTCAGGAGCCCACCTGGTGAACAAGGGAATACCTTTCAAGCGTTGCAGTCAGGAGCCCACTTGAAAAACAAGGGAATAATTTTCAAGCGTCAGCAGTCAGGAGCCCACCTGAAAAATAGAGGCACATATTTCAAACTTCAGCAGTCAAGCATCACTTTGAGGAATGGCAAAACATCGCCAATCACAATTCAAGGCATCAACGCAAGAATTCCAATGGAAGAATACAAGTTCAAGGCAACACAAGAGCAAGTTTGAAGATATAGATAGGACCCTTTTATAATTCATAGATCATAGCTTAGGCTAGCTTCTTTTTATTTTAACACGGTGTAATAAGGGAGGCCAGCAAGAAGTAGCAGCAGCAATTGCAATGAAATAACAGCTCCTGGTAGTCCCAGCTACCAGACATTCCCGAACTACACCGAACTGATTCTTTTTTAGCCAAGGATATGTAGGCAACCTCTGAAGCATGGTACGGTCAACTATTTCAAAAAAGCTTCACACGGAATATTCAAACGGGCAAAATCGCTCGTTTCCGCTCACTTATCTTTGCACGAAAACTCTTCGTGTTTCCGGGCAAAGAGGGGCACTTGTGAGCACGTGATTTTTTCCCTATGTGAAAATTATTCCCAAAAAATTTAAACAAATGATTTCTTTCATTATTTTGCAATTTTGTGAATTTTTGTGTTATTTTCTGTTAATTGTTTGCATTTTCTTTGTGCATTTTAATCAGTGAAAAAATTCAAAAATACTTGGCATTTGTATTTAGAATTTAATTTCACATTTTAGGATTAATTAGTAGTTGAGTTACTTTTAAAAAAAGGAAAATAACAAAAATGGTACTTTTTGCATTTTTAGTTTTAATTTGTTTTAATTTGCATTTAAATAGTGAATTTGTGTAATTGGAAATTTGGAAGTATAATTTTAGAGTCAATTTGAGTTTTGGTTTTTAATTTAGCACTTAACAAAATCTGAAAATAAAATATAAAATAAATAAATAAAATACAAAAAGAAAAGAAGAAAACAAATAAAGAGAATTAAAAGGAAAAACTTGGTCTTAATAAAT